>JAZGTK010009149.1:0-17539 GCA_036877625.1 Ambastaia sidthimunki | reverse complement strand
TTTTTTTCCCTCCAGACTTACCTTGAACTTCACTAGTTTCTACTTAATTTCTTGAGACAAATTTAGCTGTTACTTTCTCTTTCTGGAGAAGCAATCTCTTGACACTTTAACATACTGCATATTCCTACTTACAAGTTGGTGAAGGAATACCATGTCATTTTGATGAAGAAGACTACATATATGTATATATTACTTAAAGGTCTGAGTTAGATCTGAAGATGAATCTTAAAGATATGAAAACAACACCAATGGTATACAGAAGATGCTTCAAATCACACTGCCGTGCAGTCAATTCTTAAAACTGCTGGGATCTGGAAGGAACAGTATTTGGATTCTTAGAAATATAGCTGCAAGCAGCAATGACGGGCTCAAGCACTATGTCGTCATTGCCTTCTGGTGCTTCTCAGAATACTATGCATGATTGTCACATTAATTCTGAAAATAATTGAGGGCTATTTTAAGTCTGTTTTAAGTAAGTAAAGTAGGTCTGTTGTGACGCATCCTGCTGCCAGTTGGTGGCACTATGACCTTGACTCACAACAGCCACATCATTGTGATTAGCCCACAACACCAAACTTATTTCCCAAGTTTGATCTAAACCACTCAATGCACACAAAAGATATGAGGCATTTCCTGTTTTTTGCCATTAATTGATTGCCTTACCATGCCAACATTCTGTGCACAAACAACTGTCCGTGCACAATTTAGCATTCTCACATCTCTCCTTTATTCTCCTTATTCTCCTTTAAGTGTGAAGTAAATTTAAGAGGACTCTTTTAAACTCTGTTGTGACACTTTTTCTGCCACATGGTGGCATTATGTCTGTAACTCAAAGTAGCCACATTGATGTCATCAGTCCCCAGGGCCAAATATACAGCTCAAGTTTGATTGTAACCACTCATTTTCATGCACTCAGTGCATGCTGAAGATATGAGACTTACTGGTTCCATTTTGGCAACATTTTATTGCCATTCGAGGTATCAAAAATACCATCACAATTTAATATCTTCAATGTCTTGGCATAATATTTGCCAAGTTTGATGACAACCCTGTAAATGCCCTATGAGGAGGATTAAAAAAATTCAGAACCTGGAATTGTCAGAAAATATGCACAATACAAAATGGCCGACTTCCTGTTGGGCATAGCTGATGCATGTAATTTTGAAAATTGTGCATGTATGTATGATACAGACATACTATCATTTGTGCCCCTTACCAAGGGCACTACCAAGCCCCCTGCCCATGTGCCCATCTTTGCTCAGGCCTAATGGCTGAAAACTTTGATGCATGTGCCAAGTTAAGGGGTTAAAACCCCCTAAAAAATCCTAAGGAAAACAATAAGGCCCTTCACAATTGCAGTGCTTGGGCGCTAATAAGAAGACATTGTTTCTCAGCCTGATGTTTTTAACAACATTACTTAAACTTTGAGGTGACCGCAAAAGTAAAACCACTTTTCTTACCCATTTAGCCCAAATTTTCAAACTTGAAAACATCATTGCATCATCTACAAATTTACAAGATTGTGCTTGTGCGATTGATCTTGTCTATTGATCAGTTTCCTGAATAGATGGAGTCTCCAGACCGACCATGTTACTTCTTTCTTCATAGCTGCAGTCACTGAATCTCATTTAAATCTCGATTCTTTTTTTTATGCAGTATTGACTTTCTTCTCCAACATTTTTCTCCATCTCTTGAACATGTCTGAGTTTTTTTTTTTTATATGCTGAATCCCATTTTTTTGTTCATTCGACAATTTCTTTTTTTATTCCTTTTTCTTGAGTATATAAAAAGTTCCACACTTGCCTGTCCTGAAAAAAAAAACAAGCTAGGGTATATTTATCTTTCTTATTTACTTTCCACATTTACATTATTAAGACATTGGAGATAAAATATCCAGTTGAAATGACATTTTTGTTGGTCTTATTTAACCCCAGTATATCAACACCAAAAGTCTGTTATCCTTTAAAATAAATATGTAGTCATGTCAGAGCCACGCCAGAGTCGAGGTACATGTTTAAACAAGAAATTTAAAAGACAAAATCATTAATATCTAGTAATTAATATCTTATACCTCTAGTAATAAAATATCCACAATACACTAAATAATTAAAACAACAAAATAATTGGTGTCTCTGCTTTAAAAATATTGAAATCACAATGCACTATTTGTGCATGCTGTTTCTTTTCTTTTGCCAAAGCCCTCAATCCAAAGGTTTGAAGGAAAACATGTGGTAAAACAGTAGTAGTTTAGGAGAGCGAAAACATGGTTAAATATCAACAGGGTTTGCATTATACTAGGATTGTATTTTGTTTTAACACTTCTATAACATGTATTCATCTTTTATCAAGCAACTTTGTTGCATATAGAGAAACTGTATTTATTCAATGTCGCCTGCAGAATTTACCTATATATGATTCTAATGATAAAACCTGTTTTTTATGAATCTTCTGTCACCTCTGACCTTATGAAAGTGACATGACGACAAGATAATGAAGATGCATTTTATAAACTGTTACCGCAAAATTCTAGAGAACATCTCAATGTTTTGCAGCTATTGAATTCGAAATGACTTGACTTTTTCAAGTAATCCTAGAAAAGGGGGAGAGCTTTCCAAATAGACACTGCTGACTCACTCCAAGTTCCCTCAACGAAACTGCACTGTTGTGGCATTAGGAGCGTTCTCACTATCGCTCCCTTCAGTATCAACACACTGGCAAACTGTTGAGGTATTTCATGCGGTGATTGGTTTTACTGATAGGACATTTTGTACCTAGAAGTTTCAAAAGACACTGCTTCTGATTTTAGATTTAGTTTTTGTTTTTTGACCTGCATGCTTTACTTAACTATGCCCTTAAATCAATACAGTTGTATGTTTGTTTTCCTATTTAATTTCAATGTTTTTTGTAGACTAACTCTAGGACGTATGTATAGGACAGGTCTAATCAGTCCCTTCTCAGTCTCGTCCAAATAAGCCTGGTCTGAGAACTGGCACTCAGGTTGTGTTAGGGCTCAACAAATGGAAGGACATTTGTGAGGTCAAAATAAAGTTGCAAAGCAAATCACAAGTGAAGAAAAACATGAATGCTTCTGTCTGTCTTATTACGAAAATGATTTATCTTTCAACAGCAAATTGTTGCAGTTGTTCAAAATGACCAGGCAACAGTGACAGGTCTCATAAAATAAATAAACCTAAACTTCTTTTCAGTTTTAACCATGGCTGCTTTAAATTTGTGTAATAGTAGTAAATCTAATACAATTAATGTTAAATGACATTTTATTCTAAAAATTGGTCAACGTAGTTATTTGTAGTATTTATTTGCAAGCACAGCAATACAATAAACAATTTAGTAGCTAGGTTCATGTATTATATAGAATTGATTCTATGTTTAAATAGAATAAATATAGCTATTAACCAATTAAAGCATGTAGTCTACAAGTATTCCAGGATTTACATGTAAATAGTATTAAAGAAAGATATATAAGCAGTATTTTACTTGTTATTCAGTAAATAAATCTATTCACATTTAAAAACGTTTATGACCCCAAAGTCACACAAATGTAGCAGGCAAATGTTATAAATATGGCAGATGTAACAAACTAGTTAAAAAGGACATTTTTTAAATAATTAGATAACATTTTTATGTTTATATTCCAATTATAGGAATATGGCACAAGCATGTGTCTTATAGTTTTAATGTGTCTTAAAGTTGATTAAGTTAATTTCTTACAGTAGAACAACGTCTTTCATTTCGTGTAGTTAATTTACCTGAATTTTACTGAATTTTTAATGTCTGCAACAAATGATAATTATGGCAGATAAAGCAAAATTGTACTTCTTTCCAAAAAAGATAAAAAATAAAATGGCCTGATCAGTAAAGATTTCTAGTAGAGAACATTGATAAGTTCTGACATTCAGTTTTATATTGTTTAACAGATTTAATAAAAAGGTTTCTACAAAAGTTAAAGAGAAACTTTTAACAAATCGAATTAATTATCTTTTTTGATCTTCCTAAAACATTTCTAGTAATCCCACTTAATAATAATAATTCACATACACACTGCAGCTAAATATGTGGTTGTCAGTTGCTCTGTATACAGGGTTTAGTTATTTACAGTTACAGCTACACTATACAGTGATTTTCTCCAGGTATCACAGACCTGCTTGATGCCTTAGTCTTGATCTAATTCACTAGGCAGTATGCCCAGACTAAAATTGGTCTCCATTCAAAAAACAAAATAAACATTCTGTAGTAGCTATAATTTTGGTTTTATTTGAAATTAAAAAAGATGAGAAAATGAAAAGTAATACTATTTTAATATTTACTAAAGCATGTAGTAGCACAGCTCAACTAAAGGTAACTAAATGAAAATGTAAATAACACCATTTAGTTTTTCTTTTATATTTTAAAACTGAAATGATCTCTAATTAAAGGTGTCAGCAATCTGATCTACTGTAATTGAACATTGTGGACAATATGAAAAACAACCTTAAGAAAACATTACATTAGAAACTAGAAATTCAAAACATTATGCATATGCAAAATCACTGCATCCATTTTTGGACAATTTGTCTGTTATATACTTACATTCTGTTGTCTTTTTGTTGTCACTCCAGTGGCATAAACGTGTAACCAAATAAACCATCCAAATCATAAGTTTTGTCATAATTTAAAAGTTATTCTTAAGAAACAAAGTAAACACCACTTTAGTGTTATTTAACTTTGAAATCTGTATGTTTAAAAATATATGATAGATATAATAAATTATAATAACTGCTTCTCAAAGGGGATTCTCTTTAAAAATGACAGCTCACAGTAACGAGTAATGTCTCTAACATTATATATAACAAAAAAAGAAAAATAAACAATGATTAAATGAACAATAAACATTGTCCATATTGTTTGTTTCTGTAATTGTTTCAGATGTTCTTGCACCTAAGAGATGAATTTCAGGTTGAGACCTGCCATAATGGCCACATACTTTCCCAACATGCATGTTCAATATTATTATTCAATATTATTATTATTATTATTAAGTCTTTGAGTGTAAAATGACTTTGAAGCATTCATGTATTTCTTCAGGTTTGGTTAGGAATACATGGGGAGGGCCTGTTCGAAGTGGAACATGTTTAATTTACATTTTGTTCAACTGGAAATTGTATTTTATTTTTAGATGTTTGATTTGGAGATGTGTTTGTGTTGGAATGAATGTGTTTCTGTGATCAGAGAGACTTAGGATTTTAAAATGTATGTTTATTTATGCTTGTATGTATACATTTTTTTAATGAATCCAGGAATGAACAAACTCTTTAAAAGCAACAAACAAACCACTTACATAATGTCACTCAGTGGTAATGCAATAAAAAACCATTCTTTGCGTTCTTTTAAATAATAATGTTATTAATAAGAATAAATATTCATAGTTTCCCAGTCAGATTTACTTTCACTGTGTAACTTTTTTTAAACACAGCACACATAGACAGTTAAAATGAGGTGCAGACTGCCAGCATGTTCTATGCTCTATCCAGTCAAAATACCAAGTGCTTTACACATCATGTCTTCACTCACAATGAATTGCTTGTTTCTTGCTTAGAAATGCATTCACATTACAATCTTGAGTTCATGTAGCCACAGCCAAACAAAAGCATGACTGTTCACTGACAGTAGCAAAATATAAGTTAACTGTTCCCTAATGCTGAGTTAGAATATGTTAAAACAATCTGTATTAGGTTTAAATTGTCCTAATTGTCACCAGAATATTTAACTAAACACACTATTTTCTGTCTGTGTAGTTCAATTTTTTTCCTACAAATAAACCTGTTTACTCAATAGAAGAAACATTGCATGAATAAAACATTTTAAAAGTGAAACTTTTTACAACTAATGTGTTTATATTGCACTACCATGGGTGACATTTCTGCATTCTCGCTGTTTTCAGGATAGGAAGTTAGTAGGAGCTCCAGGGGTGTAAAACATATATTCCGCTGAGTTTGTTCATTCATGTATTCCTTATGGATTCTCCACTGCAATAGAAAATGACTTAAACTGTTGATGCTAAATGCACAATCTGTTCTTTCATGTTTTCATGTCAAAGTTTAGTTTTAAACAGGCATCTCGCATCCTGCTGTGGTTTACAGTAACTACATTCAGCATCTGATCTAAAGTCTTTCTTTCTCTTTGAAGAAGAAGGGAGAAGACAGGACCTATTTCTCTAACTTTGTTTACTTTTACGGTTCTTAAATTATTCCAGCGTTTTTCTCGTTTTTGCAAATTTCTCCTTTTTCAACACAAAAAAATGAAGATTCATCCACTACAAAAGCTCTTCAGGACACAAATCTATGTCGATTCTCCCTCTTTCATTGATCAGAAGACAAAATTCTTTCTTCGATCTTAACTGAACTGCAAAGCTCTAAAAGCATGTGATGTTTCTTCAAGAAGACCTTTCATGCTTGCGTGCCATTTACTTTCTTACTGTCCTGTGGCACTTTGTTTGCAAGTAATTGTATTTCTTATTACACTCTGAAAATACTTTCTGCATTATTCATTGTTCATGTTAAGATGAATTCTTGAGGAAAAATTATTTGACAGTTCTAAACCTCTTCTCATTCTCAGGTCAGTCTTGAATTTATAATTCTTCCATTTCAAATTTGATATTTGACACTCCTTGTCAAGATGTTTTTATAATTTGTTTATAAATGTCCTTATTTTCTATTGCAGTTGAGTTATCAGAACACTGAACATTAAAAATTGGCCATGATTTGGCCACAGTCTGGTTTTTTTTTGTGTTTTTCTCCCTTTAAGAACATATTTGTCAAAAATTAGAAATTTAGTCAGGGTATTAAGTGTGTGTGTCTGTGTGTGTGTGTCTGTCTGTCTGTGTGTGTCTGTCTGTGTGTGTGTGTCTGTCTGTGTGTGTGTGTCTGTCTGTGTGTGTGTTCAAACATTTGCATTAGACCAGCAATGGTAACGCACTAATTTTATCATTGCACAGCATGAGGAACGCTAGTGGACTCACCGCAGCAGAACTTGCCCATGCCCAAGGCTTTCAAGAGTGTGCCCAACTGCTTTTCAATGCCCAGAACCAACAACTCAGTCAGCTTAATGGGCTGTCAACCAATGGCTATGGGGACCGCAAGCTAATTCAAGAGCGGGGAATCCATAATGCAGTTCCCAGTCGAAAGAGGTCTCTTGATTGCATGGAGTCTAATCAAATTAAAAAGGCCAGAACAGATGGTAAGTCATGACTGCTAATTATGCTACTTGCATAATCCTTAGGCTATTTATATTTCAATGCAAGTCAAATAAAGCTGATAAATGTAACTAGTGATGGACGCATTTTTGTATTTTTTACATTTAGAAATTTACAGAAATATGATTTTAAGCAGTGATTATAACTGAATATGGGCTCATGTTTATGGCTTGCAACTCATGGTAATATTTACATTTTAAACATGTTAATAACTTGGTTGTGCCATTGCAGATGTAGGCTATCAGGCAATGACTGGTGTTAATGGATCCAGTGGGGAAGACCAGATGGAGAACATGCACATAGAGTTTCAGCCAGCACTAAATACCACAGGTGGGAACGGACCTTTAAATGGACCCTTTCATTTGGGGTCCAATGGCTACATCAGTTCAGAGCTGGACCAGGGGGCCAGAATGGAGAGCTCATCCTCTCCAGCCCACAATGAGATCTTGACTGTGGCCTCTATGCAAATACCATGCTATTGCACTAATTCCTATGCCTATTTGTAGGGGAATTGGACCTTGCTTTGTTTACACTCGTTTGGTGATGTGTGTCTAGGAGGCAATATAAATCAGTCTGGCATACATCATATGTATTCAATTAATATAAAAGTTATGGCACACCATTCCGTCCTTTAGAATTTAGGTGGTGTGCACTTCTGATTTCAGTTCCGAAAACAATAAAATGATTAGGATGTTTTTTCTCTAAAAAATTGTTGCGTTATGTTACAAGGCCATTTTTATGCCCTGACATCCATAAAGTATGTAAAAACGACACTTTTTACAAACTTTGCTGTGAATTGTATTCATACTAGTTTTGTAACCTTTATGGATTTTGGTTAAGACTGTGGTTAACACTTTTGATAAGAGTTATCCATTTTATTTGTCTGCATAGTTAGAAACAAATATATTCCAGCTGTATGCAAAATTGTTTATTTCCATGTTTTTTCTAAAGAAATCCCTATTTTTCTTTAGGAAATTTGTGCATTTTGTCTCTTTCATCTTTGAATGCTTATATCTCTTATGACAAAGCATATCTTAACATGAATGTATAAAATACATCCATTGTCCTTTGCTATGCAGCATCATACATGTTTGTTCCTGTAAAGAAGTACCAGGTGCTATTCGGCCTCATTTCCTGAAACTTAGACTGTTAGGTTATGGTTTTCTTTCTGCAAAATCTGTTTAGGGGGATTTGTTAGATTTATTGTATGTCTGCTGTTCACACGTGGGGGAAGGGTGTTTTTTTCTCCAGCTAATGTTTTGCATGGAGTTTTTATGTAGTGTAGACATTTGCCGATTTGATTTTAAAATGTTAAGCGCTGTAAATATGAATAGACTCAAAGTTGATTCTTTAATACATTGTAGTTTAAGTTCATATGGAAATTGTCATTTTGTTCTCAAAAAGAATTTAGTATGAAAATATGAGGTAAATGAGAGGGACAGGAATTTTGCACTTCATATTAAATAATGCATTATTGCCTAATCTGAAAGTATTCTGAATTCTAAGTTTTACACTAAGCACTAGCTGTCTTACACTGAAATTTAAGTCAAAAATATTTTTCATGTAGAGTAACAGAATGCTTGATACAATGTAACATTTATGCTCATTAAATGCTCTTTGATTTAACAGTCCACAATGACTCATAAATGTGTGCTTACGCTTGCTAGCAAAATAGGAGCCACATTTATATGATATGCTGTCACAAGGACAAAGCAATTTTGTAGTCTAAGGGCTGTTTTTTGAATAAAGAATACACTTTTACAAACTGACATCTGTTGCCCTGTTTTAAACACAAGTTGGGCAAGTGGTTTAATGTTAATATAGGTCACTGTGCCAGTGTTGTATATTTGTCAAGGTAAGCAACTTATGCAGGACTGGAATCTCAGGTTCAAAGGTTCAGATGTAATCGTTATACATAATCTGGAACAGTGATTATCCAAACTTTTCTGAATTTCTTATTAACCAGCTACTTCTTTCCCCCAGTAAATCTGATCGTGACAAGTTCCACACATACTTGAGTTAACACCTGTTGTCCAGTCCTGGTCCATTAGTAAAAGCTGATCTGATTTTAGGCTCAGGCCTGGGTTAGGGACTTTTCAGGCTACACAATTCATAAACCTATTATCTCCCTCTGTTGTAAGGGGCAGGTTAGGGTTAAGGGAAGAAAGGTGTTGAACTAATGTTCTTTCATTTGACTTTTTTCAATCCAGGACAAACAAAGATGTTGACCCAGTACATGCTAAGCAAAAACAGGACATTCCGATTAAACAATAAACTGATTAACAAAACCTGTTAAAATTGTTGTGCAAAGCCAAAGGCATTCAGTTACAAATGAATAACTAGTTTTGTTCTCTTTGACAGCTGAACCCCCTTTAAATGGACATTGTCTTCATGAACAGCACTTGATGCATGGAAAAGTGAATGGAAATTCAACCATCCCATCAGAGGTTGGGAGTGGTGATGATATCGGGAAAAGGGACAGCTCACATCTTGATTTCTTTGACAATGGGCTTCACTTTGGGCATCATAATGGCTTTGGAGATACAGCTGAGAACATGGAGGATGATAGCAGTCGTATAGAGCACCTAAAGTCAGTTAGTGCAGAAAAGCAATATGACCACATCACCTTCAACACCATGCACCTCTTCCATGGGTGTTAAAATGTCCCGTCCAGAGTCATATGCCTTTATATCCATACAGAATGTGCTGCATAACTTTGTATATGTCCATTAAAAGGGACGCTGTATTACTTTTTCTATAATTACTTTTGTTTTTTGCAAGTAAAATCAGTATGTGTTTAAAAATGTTTGTTTAAAAGGTCCTTTTCTATTTCTCAAATATCTAATTGTGGCCAAATTGAGATGATGTTTAGTTTGTGTTTCTGTTGTTAGAGAATCCCAGAGGGTGTTAATTTTATGCATTATTTTTAAAGGTTGTCTCTGTATTTTTGGTGCCTACACATAAATGGTTACAGTCATCTCTTATGTAGTAAATAGAGCTTTCTGTGAATAAAAAGATTTGATAAATTAACTGAATTAACATCTGTATGCTTCTTGTTTTTCATTGAAGATGTCGAGAGAGCACAACAACTAAAAAAATATCATATATGCCTACCTGTTGCTCAATGGCCTTTGTGTCAAATGCAGGTCGTCATCGATTGCGTTGCCCACCTGGACCACCAGGCGGAAGCTGACCTTATAGACCTATTTCACAATTGCTGCCTCCCAATTCGCTACTTATACTATACCCTGAGAGTATTTACTGTTTTTGTTATTGGAAAAGTATATACATTTTAGTGCACAGCAAAAGAGTATGCAAGTTCTAGGACACACTAACACATAACTGAAGTGATAAATACAACTACATACAACGCATTTAAGCATTTCTTCATTATTCCTTGTGTTGTTTACTATATAGTTTAATTTGTTAATGCATTGGAGCATCATTTATTTGGTTTATTTCAATGTAGTGTTGACCCCTCGCAATGACTTGTGGGTAATATCAGATGTTATGGTGAGGGACACCGGAAATAGTGTAAAATTAGTAGCTTTTCTCTGTTAATTTATTTTCCAAAACCTGATGATGTCACATCCTAATTCGGATATTCATGACGTCACTTCGTCATAATTTTAATGTTTAGTGTCAGCGGTTATTTCATATGAGGGGCCCTTTAGGACATTACAGGAGCATTTCACTAGTGTGTTTGGGATGTTTCATATGTGTGTATATGCGTGTAATTCTGAATAATGTCCGAAAGGGCCCCTCATAGTTTCACGTCTCTCTTACTCTCTATGCTCACATACGTTCAGTATAAAATATAGTGACTGGTCGCGGCTTAGATGCTGCTAATTTACAAATCTGACATAACACCATAAACATAAAAAGCAGTAATGCAATAATTTCGGAATATTTTACATGTAAAATAATCATTACAGAAGCTAAGGTTTTTTTTAAAAAAATAAGTCACTGATTGACAAGTATGTTTCATTACTTCCGGGTTGTACACGTCATCTTGTGAAATTACTCAGAAGCGTCATCGAGGCCGTTCCTGTAACTGAGACTGTACCAACGCTCTAAAAAACAGGGAGGCTTCTGCTATTTAGGTATTCAGAGGCGAACAGTAAAATACGCCGTCAAATGCACGTTATTTCAGTTTTATGCCACGAATACAATAACCTAATCGATTTCATTTGAATAAATCACACAAACGTAAAAATGTACATTTGGAATGTTGATTGTGTTTTATAGAATGAACACCGGCGTTCATGTCAGTGTGGTATAAACTTGTCTCGTTAAAAAACGTCTTGTACTTCATAAGGGAAAGACACTGAATGTTACTGTTGACATATACTGTTTCCTTTTTTAAATTTCTTGCTAGCGCATTGAACATAATCGTGAACACATTTTGTTTAGATGTCTACTCCTGCCAGAAGGCGACTTATGCGGGATTTTAAGCGGTGAGTGGCTGTGAATATATGGATGTTTGTTTTGTAGAAATCGCCGGCTGGCTAGTTAGCTTAATAGCACTCCATCCGGAATACACATTATTAAGCTTGATAGAAACAATTAAACGAAATTATTAAAAGTTTGACGCTTTTGCTGTAAGCAAAGAGTTATTCTGGTGTGTCATGTTGTCTGTTATGGTGGTTTATAAAAACTAAATGTGTTTTGGCTTATCGGTTAGAGAAGTTCGAGCTTGCTTTCTTTAAACGTATTCACAGCGATTTTTTTTTAGAAATCACTGTTAAAATCATACTGTTGGAATGGTGAAAAGTGATATTTGACTGAACGGTGGTCTTGGTCCTACAGGCTCCAAGAGGATCCCCCAGCTGGTGTTAGTGGAGCTCCGTCTGAGAACAACATAATGGTCTGGAATGCAGTCATTTTTGGGTAAGAAGACAGGAACTAAAGACGGGTAAAGGGGTTTACACAATGTTGCCAATTATATTAAAAGGAAAGTAGCTAAAGTCTGCTTGAAAGATCGCCAAATGTCGCCTGATGACGTCACATGCTAATTTGCATATCCATAAGGTAACCGGGTCAGTTTTATTCTGTCTAATGTCGGCAGTAAACAGTTGTTTCATTTCTCTTTTATTTAATTTTCTTAAATACATTAGACACATCCGAATTCTAAGTAAAGCTGTTGTCGTTTAAATATTTTCTGTTTCTGTCATCAGACAATGGAAACAGTATGAAATGACTGAGAGCGACTTAGATGCTGCTGTTTTGCTAAAACCTGATTTACAAATCTGACAAAAACAAAATAATCAATAGAGAAAAAGCGTCTTCCTGATTTGTTTTTTCATACAGCGCGCAGTATATAACTTTGTGCACTACAGTTTACTGTAAGAAGCTAAGGTTTGTCCAAAAAGTCGCTTTTTTTTAACAAAATCTGGCGACAGTGTATCCAATTTGGCAAGTTTGGTTTTTCATAGTCATTAAAATCGAGGAATTAACTGGAAATGTTGTGTTTCCAGATCTGTTATTTCAAAAATATAATCTTAAAAAGGTTTTGAAACAGTTACGACACTTTACTAGAGTGAATATRAAGTTGTTTTTTTTTTCTCTGCACTCACCATTTGGCATTGCTCTTTGTGAGTGCAGGTGTACAGTAAAACTAACACAATTACATCTGTCTGTTTTTGGATAAATGTATGCACTAGTAATTAGACCTAGTAGTAGTCAACATGGCCTCAGCCTGAACTTTAAATTATTGCTCATGAAATGGTGGCCATGCCTGTTATTTGATATCATGGTCAACATGCTGTACTTGGGGCTTCAACTGTATAATCCAAACAAAGTGGGTCATTTAAATGTCAGTTTACAGCTTCTGCCTTTGCTCATAATTTGTTTGGATGTTTTTTTCTTTCAGCCCAGAAGGAACACCTTTTGAGGATGGTAAGTGTTCAACTCATCTGAACACGCACAAGCATAAAATATACATTTAAGGATAATAATTAAGATAAATATTTTTATTTGTTCTGTACTCACAAGGTACGTTCAAGCTCACGGTTGAGTTCACAGAGGAATATCCAAACAAGCCCCCAACTGTGCGGTTTGTCTCAAAGATGTTTCATCCAAATGGTAAGTGACACTTCCTGTTTGTGTCTTAAAGTAGAAGCTTAGCAGTTAATACAGTGTCTAGGTTTTTCAAAATTTGCCATTTCTGAAATGATTTAACAAGTTTTTAAGTGTGGAGGGAGTTTTTGGTTACTACACTCTGAAATTTATTTGAGAGAATTGTTCTGTTGCTTTAACTTTTCTCATACTGTTACTCATTGTTATCAGTGTATGCCGATGGAAGTATCTGCCTAGATATTCTCCAAAATAGGTGGAGTCCAACTTATGATGTTTCTTCCATTCTGACATCTATCCAGGTATGTTTCTGAACTCTTAAAAACTTCTTAGTCTTCAGATATGTAGATATTTCATTTAGCCCTGTAACCGTTTGGAATTTTGGTATAAAACTTACCACCATGCATCACCATATATAAATCTCTCCATGAAAATCAGGCAGTTTATCTAATTTGAATAAAATCGCTATAGTATGTAGTGATTTCTGTTTTAACTGTTGTTGTAACTCTACAGTTGATTTATCTTTTCAGTCCCTTCTAGATGAGCCAAATCCCAACAGCCCAGCAAACAGCCAGGCAGCACAACTGTATCAAGAGAACAAACGAGAATATGAGAAGAGAGTTTCTGCAATTGTAGAGCAGAGCTGGAGGGACAGCTGACCACATTCAGAAATGTTTTCTCACCGAAACTTTTTCTTGTTCAGCTCTGTTGGAAAATAGTTTTTTTTAAATATCCATTTTTAAGTTTTTATGCACTTTACTCATGTAAGATTGTGACTTGTTTTACTGTCTCTCCTACATTTTTGCCTGGAGTGCTTTTTGACTATAAGATCACTCATTTGGAAAGGGGAAAAATGGCTGGTGTTGTCTGTAATGCTTGACTACTGTGCATCTGGAATGAATGTGCAGTTGTCCTATTTTGTGAAATGCATTAACATAAAAAATGAAGGCATTTGAATCAGGATGAAAGTATTTTTTATAGATTTGTCATAGCTCTGGTGAAAATATATTTAGTGCTTCAACAATGTGTCAGTGAAAGGAAGTGTATCTTATGTTTCGGTTTTGGGTTTAGAATTAGTTAGCTCATCACACTCTTCTTAGTTCTGTAAATGGAGTCCTGCTTTGCTAAATCAGTGGTGAGCAGCTCTAGCACAAAATGAAAATGCATATATGTTAGACGACAAATGCAGGGTGTGTGTGTGTATGTTAAAAAAAATTGCAACATGCATTGACATGTAAAAACATTTACTTATCAGAAAATGAGATGGTGGAATGCTGGAACTACTCCAAGTATAAAAATATCCCCCACAATTCTTGCAAAAAACAAGTAACATGACAGTCCAAACAAATGTCTTCAGGTCTTTTTCCAATCCCTTATCTTTTCAGACGTAGTCCCTGTGACATGCATGAATGCTTGAGGGTGTCCTTGTATATACAAAACATCTGAACTTTGTGTACAGATTTTGCACTGGATCGCAATCTCATTTTCCAGCACTAAATACTTAAATAAAAGGTCAAACTAACTTCTACACTGCTGACACCAAATTCACAAACTTAGGTGGAATAGATCAGTTTTATTTGATCTGAGAAACAGTTCTGGAAAACATGGGTGCATGACACCAAAGAGCTACTGTCCATGTACCAATGATAAACGCATCCTATCACAAATCTTTGTTTCTGTTCCACTTGGAATAAGTCTTTATGAATACTCATTTTGGTTAACATCTTTTAATGAGGGGAAACAGCATTAAGCATGTCTCTTTACACTGACATACATACAGTAATGCAATGCATAAATAAAAATAATTAAAAGGGCATTATAACTGGTTTGTGTTTGAATGAACAGAATATTTCAGATAACTAGGTAGCTGAACAGTGACCCCTTTAGCGTAAATATATCCCTAAAACCAGTTACCAACCCTTTGTATCTATACGAATGACATACTGCTTGGCACTTATATAGGGTATATTGAAATTTACATGGCAACCAGGTAAACTGGACACTACCTGTTGTATGCCCGTTCTTTTTTAGACCTTTCTAACGTTTTGTCCATTGTCTTCTCATTGTCGCCTCTGCACTTTGGACAGTACCACTTTCCTTTGGGTTTATGGTGCAGGCCAACACACGAGAAGTGAAACCATTCAATTGTGCATTCATCATTATCACAACCTATCATCTCCCCATATGACACCTGTTCACACAGGCAATATGTGGGTTCATTTGGATCAATGGGCAGGTCTGTTGGAGAAGGCTCTCTATCTTGCTTGCTTTTTGACCTCTTCTTCTTTTTGGACGCCGACGACGTCTTAGCCTTCTTCTCCCTTTGCATGCCTGAACCAACCTCCTCACTGTGCTCCATGCCATAATTTGAGTTTTCCCGATTCTCTGAACCATTTTTTTGCCTTCGTGATCGCTTGCCACCAGACTTGTCAACTGAGCTTAGCGTCTCATCTCGTCTTCTATCCACACACGGCTTACTCGCTGACAGCAGTGAGCCAGAGAGCGGTGTCATGGGTACTGTTGCTGCAGCGCTGGGAGCACTTCCCACTGACACAATGCTCTCCGGTGAGTCCTGGCAGGTGTGGAAAAGCTCGCTGTGCCACTCAAGCTGCCGACTTCGATTCTCCACCAGTTCCACCATTTGACCAGCGATCTGGATCTTCTCATCTCCAAGTTCTTCTGTGCGGATCAAAGACCGCTGGATCCAGTGGAGGAGGCGCTTCCTCTGCACAGGATCTGATTCTTGTCTGTGTTTTTCATAATTCTCATCCAATTCCTTCAGGGTCTCTACAAGATCAATAAACCTCAATTAGTCCAGAAATACAGTAAGTCACATTTAATTGTGACATTTAATACAAGAACACATTTTTGGCACCCATAATTACTATTATTTGGACATCTGAAACTGTATCTCTATTGAAAAATCTACATATTCAACTTCAAATAACACTCGGTAGTCATGACAACAGTCGTTTTTACCGATTGTTTCATACGTAGCTTACAGTAGGACGATTATTAGTGTGCGCTCTTTATGCCATTTAATTACATAACTATCAAACTGTAACATAACAAACTGAAAAATAACAATTAGAAAACGTTTTTAATACGAACAACAATTATAAACAGGAAGTTTAGCTACGACACATAAGCTACACGATCACGTGTTCTGCACTCCGTCACAAACGTAAATGCAACGATTTAATCACAATGGCTACAAACTAGTAAATAAATGTAAACTAGCGGCACTTCGTAAATAAGCTTTAATCACTCGATTGGGGAAAACTAGTCAGTTTCACGCTCTAACAAGTTAGCCGCTAGCTAGCTAGCGTGCCATCCAAAACTCAATACTCAAAACAACGCATTGTTTATAAACTCCAAATAAAGCAATCTTAAGCTCTCACCTTGATATCTGGCGTCTATTTCCCTCATATGAGACACGCATCTCTGCAGGTCCAGCGGCAAAGACTCCACCAGATCCAAATACTCCTCAACATAATTCACCACAACCTGCGACGCCTCCCCGTTTGCAGAAGGGTTTAGCATTTTTCCACACACATTTAAATAACTAAAATAACAGCGTAAATATATGGTTTGTAAATTATTTAGAATCCCAGACCTTTCCCTTAAACAAAAGTCTGAGTATTGACAAAAGTTCAGTTGTAACCAACCGTAGTATTGTCGCGAGCTGTGCAGGACCAATGACGCTTCTATGGCGTATGCCCAGCTCATGAATATTAATTACTTTCAGCTGACGTTGCTTCGTAGTTCTGGCTACGGATCTAGGCACGAATCAAATGAATATTTATGAGTGAAGCCTGCTCCATAGTAGGGTTCTTAATTTGCTACAGGGTTTGATGGCACCACAAACGACTAGTGTCTTCAGCAGCCATATTTCAAAATGTAAAACTAAGGTTGACGATTTTGGATAGGCTAGCAATAGCAAGCTAGCTTTAAAAACACACAATACTGTTCCTGTAGCTCAACTGGTAGAGCGTTGCGTTAGCAGCGAAACTAACACAACTCCTCCAACACATGAACACAAACACAGTTTGACACGACATCCAATCATTGCATTCGGACTGAGCGCAATGACTGGATGAATATTTCATGATCTATATATTTAGACCACTTTGTGATTGCACTTTGTTATCAGGATGTGAAAAGACTTTCAACCAGCGTAACAAAATGTTTCTGGAGAAAATTGCCTACTCTGCC
>JAZGTK010009148.1:0-17541 GCA_036877625.1 Ambastaia sidthimunki | reverse complement strand
TCAAATGTTTTACGGTGTAAAAAGACATTTATTGTGAATGGGTCACTGAACATGTAATTTACTGTGCATGTCATTGAGCACAACAGCCCTACAGAGAGAGAGAGACTGACCATAGATTTGTTTTCATAGGTAAACACTTTAGTTAGTCAGACTTGTGGCTACTTGCCTTCAGGCTCTGTGCGCTCTGGTTTTTAGATGCTTCACTTGGCCTGAAGAACATTTGACTGAGGCATCACAAAAGTCCAGTCTTCCAATCGACTCCAGTTGTAATTAATCTGACACTCAATCAATGAAGCTACAAGCTTAAACTTAAAGGTCAAATTTAGCATAATTCTCCACCTTTACCACCAGCAGTAAAAAAAACAAAACGAGCTTACATGGATAAAAACCAGAGAAGACCAGAGATGAGATGACAGCTTACTGTTGCATAGTGAATACCATGTGTGTTATTTTAAACCCATTTACTTTGCATACCTTACTTACTTTACTAACTGTCATGATATATATTCAATAATTACATGCAGTCAATCCTACTAAAGTTCCCTCAAGTGAAACGCTTTCGAAGAAGCTGAGCACAGCTTTCATAACTTTAAAACGTCTTTAAAAACAATTTCCTCTAGACACAGACCAGAAGCACAGCTGAAACGCACTATAAACCGTTTAGACCAACCACAGTCCTAAGACATTACAATTACTAAATGAATATTCGAAACCCAATTATGACAGGCTGGAACATGATGCCATTTTAGCATGTCACTTCCTGAACCCTGCTAGTCATCTCCGAGGTGGCCTCTTTAAACAAAGCACGCGCTTCCATAGCGAGTGTGTGCCGAATGTCTTTCTTTATACTATTCCATATTTACACAGGAAGCACAACACCGCCACACCTTGTCTATCTACCACTCAGAGGAATGCGGGTGTTTACGGTCAACAGAATGACGTACATCTTAACTATCAGCCTCACTTCATGGAGATCTTTCAAGCACCATTGACATTGACATACAAGCTAAGCCCAACAAAGTAGCACAGAGCTTTACTCTTTCCTGCATGTATAATCCAGTAATTTCTTGCTTCTTTTTTTCTTGTGTACAACTGCATGTCTAGACTGAGCTTCTTTCTGTTGATGCCTCCAACAAAGCTCTGGGAAAACTTTAAACTCGCCTTCTCATGCCTTCCTTCCCCCTTCAGCTACACATCTATAGCCAGAGATATTAGACAAATGTCTCACTGCACCCACGCAAACACAGTCGCAAACCGGCCCACCGATCTCCACCCCCTACTAAGAAACACAAGAGCTGTGGACAAACCTTTATCTGTGTGTCCAGTCAACATTTACTCCTCACAGCAATGATTGGGCTCCGTGTCTTTTTGTAGTTGTTGCTAAACATCGATTTGTGTTTTTTTAAGTACTGTGGAGAAGAAAGTGATTAAAATGTTGGAATTATATGGGTGAAATGGTGTGTGTGTATATATACCCAGCTAACGGGGAACATTCTCAGAATGTTGGCTAACATTTTCTAAAGGTTACAGACTTGAAAATGTTTGAATAACTAATTATAACCAAGCAATAATGGTAATACAATGTCTAAAAAATGTATGTTTTAAACAGTCCTAAAGCTTTCATTTTAGCATGTGTTACTTAATGGAAACATTACACAATTGTTGTTAGCTTTGTATATATAAATGTGTGTATACACATATACACTGTGGTGACTAAAACATAAACAGGCAAAATATATATGTAACCTGATGTGACAATTATTATACATACTGGCATGGTGGAATGAGCATTGAAAAGTGTAGGTCATTCTTGGTATGTTTTTTATGTGAAGTGTTCTAAATGACAAAATAACCAAATAATTTCCTTAATTATGAAGAATGTTACCATGAACAATCCATTTAAAAGGCAACAGGTGAGTGAATCCTCTGGGAACACAGTCACCCTGCGGCCTGCGTACATCAATATCCTGCCTGGCCCTTCATACAGACACACACAAACATTTGCCAACCCCCCACAGTTCACAGGCATGACATGTAGAACCACGATTCTGTGCATACTGCTGCAGGACAGTCTGAAATAATACATCAAATATGACTCAAAGCCATGTCACCGATGACAAGAACAGCCTTTTACATCCATTATGTTTGCGCTCTTTGCATTCATTCCAGAATTATTCCTGACAGCCTCTATTGATTAAACGTTTCAGTGTTTGCAGTATAGATCAAAAGGTAATTAAAATAGCCAGCCATCATTAAATTTGATGTCACATATTATTGTAAAATTTAAAGGTCAAACAGGATAACAAACATGTCATCTTCTGAAACTGGCAGATTAATTATGGCATTGGTTTTAACTTTGTCTTTTTATCACTCCTGGTAATCTAAGGGTGGTGATAAATTGGCATGAGGCTCGGCATTTTACGTATAATTTAAACTCTAATGTGAACACAGCCACAAATCGACAACAATCAACCAGTTTGTTTAGAATAATCCATTATAGGAGTCAGAGGAAAAAACTCATTTCTCCTCTACTTAATAAATACTGTGTCCTTTACAATTTCTTTTAATGCTTATAGGTTCAAACAACATAAGACAGGCATGCAATTACTAAGAAATAAACAAGGCTTAGACAAATGCCCTGACTGTTCCCCTTTTCCTCCGCACTCCTGTCCATGCAGCAGCTGGTCCCACAATGTCTCCCAGAAGGATAGACGTTTGCAATGGACAATGAGTCTGCGGGCGCCGCGCTGTGCCACTGGGAAAAGCTTCGGAATGGGAATGAAAAATCTTTAATCTGGAATCACAGCTGTCTTCCCCTTGTTACTGAAAAGCCACACCAAAATTCAACAACCCTCACACCCCCCTCCCATCCACGTCAACTCAAAGCAATGGCTCCCAGTGGTACTGTTGCATTCTGATATAATGGGAACTTTCACACAAATACTGTAGTTTATGTGAGTTCCTCTCATAAATGGAGGCACGCGGTCTCTCTGCTATCAATAAAACCAAGTGCTCAAGGGCTGCTCAACAGCCATTCGCCATGGTGTCATTTAATAGAAATGAAAAAGAGATTCTCCTTTCATGTCTCTAGTTTATGAAGTTCCCTTTATATGCACACAGAAGTGTTAAACCTTCCAAAATACATTATCACATGTTGTTATGAGGGTGAATGCTTACAATTGCAATACAATGCACTTACTGAGAGTTTTTGCACTTTGTAGTATTGTTTTCTGTCCTCTCTGGAAGAAACAAACAGAGCCAACTGAAACCAAGGCAGGCACTCACAGACTGTTGTTAAAAAAAGTTGTTCAAATGATTTCTTCATGTTTTGTACTGTCCAGCTGTTAGTTTATCCAGGTACAAGCTGAGAAACACTAGAAATTAGGCCATTTTTAAAACAACTAAGTTTATGTTGTAAACACAGTTAAATAAGTAACCATTGTGGTACTTTTACATTTACATTTACATTATTTCACATTACATTTATTTGGTAGACACTTTTATCTGAAGTGACTTACGGTGAATTCAAGGTATACATTTTTATCAGTACTTGTATTCCCTGGGATCGAACCCGCAACCTTTGTGCTGCTAACGCAATGCTCTACCAGTTGAGCTACAGGAATACGGGAATACTTTCAAGCATTATCTAACTCTACAGGGCTCCAGCTCAACCAGATGTGCAGTGTGTATGCATGTTTCCTATAAGATGCAGAATTATGGCTAGTTCATGTTACACTATCATTGCAGGTTGCTAAGTGTTTTCGAGTATGACTAAAAAATTCTCTTAAATGTGTGTATTGGGTTATTTTCAATGCCCATGTAGAAGAAAAATGGGGGAAAACTGAGTAATGAAACGGAGCTGAAACTGTGGTCATGTATAATGTGTGGTTTCATCTTTTGAGTAGCACTACCACCACCACACAGTGTAAAGAAGACCTATAATCAACACAGTGGTTGTGCCAGGGGGTTTTACTCCAATGTTCTCACATTTGTACTGCACCAGAGAAAAACACTGCACTAGTAGAGCAACAGACCCCCATACATCTCATACTTTCATACTATATACAATATCTCAAGCATATATAGAGTTATACATTCTCTATATATACACATTCACAAGACATACTACTCCTTAATGCTTAGTAAATATCAGAAACCATGAAAATTATCATATTGTATTTGACTTTTTATCCAAAGAGACTTCCAATTTATTCACAGAACATATTTTCAATACATGCATTCTCTGAAAATCGACTGTGTTAAATTAAATGTCCATTATTTACTCTTGATGCCAACTCACATGTTATGGATAAGTAGTTTAATTTGTAGCAATATTACATCAAACATTGGCATAAGAGTTACAAAAAGAGTTTCAAACAATTAAACAAAATGTATCACTTCTTGCTCTCCAGAAACTCACTTTTGGAAATTCAGTCAATTTCACAACTTGGAACACCCAGCATGAAACATTACTGTGTACTCAAACATGGGGTCTATTGTCATGACAACAGCTGTGTGCCTCATGAACATGCTGAGGCTCATGCCAGTCAGCCAGAGAGAATGAATTAGGTCTCATTGTGTGTGTGTGTGTGTGTGTGTGTGTGTGTGTGTGCGTGTGTGTGTGTGTGTTTACTTTGGCATGTTGTCGTATGCAAAAGTCAGTCTCTCTCTAAATGACGTGCACTCATGACTCTGAAACTCTAGAGAAACTGGATCAGTGACCTTTAGAGAACTTATGTTCAACAGGTTCTGGTCTCTGATATCATGCTAGACTAAAAGTGACAGATCATCAGCATTGAATGGTAACAGGTAACCCCAGGGACAGCAGATCTTGTAGGTGATATGGATGGTTGCCTGGGGCCCTGACATGCTTGGGCCCCCATGAGATAGTATTAAAAAAACAGCTTCTGATGTATAAGTGCTTGTCATATAGTCTACATTGATAGCCAGCAATACGACATGACAGCACATGGTTGTGTCAACATCGAAGTCAGTTCTTCTGTCAGGGAATATAGTAATTGTCTTAAATGTAGCCTGTTTGTGCTTGCGAAGCAATACAGCAACTTAAAATGGTAATATACTGTAAAACGTATGGAAACAGGTGTGCATTTGTTGCAACTTTACAATGACTTCAAATGCAGCTCATCCATTTAGAATTTAGAGCTGGAACTATCTTTTTTATAATAGCTATTTTTGTATTATGACAATTTCACACTTATTTACACCAATTTTTATCATCTTGTGATTTACAAACCCAAAGGATGGCCCTGGTAAGTAAATAAAAGGCTAAAATAAAATGACCATATCACCAGATTCAGTAAGAAATGCAAAATGCATATTGAACAAAAAGCCAGATGAGTGCATGACATCACATGTGAAAGATGGTGCTGTTGACATTTATTTTACAGAGCGAGATGCATTTGTGTCTGACTGCTGTGATTATAAGATGCTGTCTAAGAGTGCAAAAATAAGACTTAAGGGGATTAAATTACATGACACAAAGCTCAGAGACTTTACATCTGCTGAATCACTCTGATCCAAAGTGTGTAGTACACTGCTGGGTTTAGGTTACCGTACAATATCTGGTATTTGTTTTAAACATCAATAAATACTGATGATCCATTTCTGGGTGTTATTTTTTCAATTTTAATTTTAGAATGTAAGATTTAAAGAAAGAATTGTATTTTTTCTTAATTGTCTGAGAAAATAGGGTAAGACAGTAAGAAGATTAAAAAATAAATAAAGATATTTGTGGATATGCTATGAAACAGAAAAATATAGCAGATTTGTTTGTGTGATTCATAAATTCAGGAAAATATTTATAGAAAAACAAAAACATTGCAGAAACATTGCACAAAGAAAATGACAAACCTCCCATGTGAACTCTGTATAAATTCAGGGGAATATAGCGAAGTCCAGCACAAGTCATAAAATTGTATTGTCTGATCATAATAAATTAAGGCACTGGACAAAGAACAACAGAGAGAAGCTTTCCCATGAGACACACACTTCCAGGCCAGCAGTGTGGAGAGTGTTATGTGTGTAGCAGCCATACAAACTAAACTCCTCAATCAGTCCTGAGCTGGAGCGAATGGGCCATGCATAAGAAAAATTGAAAGAATTAAGAAGGCTGGAGAAGAAGTGTCCCAGAGTGCAGGGCGAGAGAGAGTGAGAGTGTGTGTGTGTGTGTGTGTGTGTGTGTGTGTGTGTGTGCGTGTGTGTGTGTGTGTGCAGAACTGAGGACTATATTACCCCTGGGTAGTATGAAGGGGTGTAAATCAGGAGGTCCAAGCACACTGTAATGGCCCCTTTGGGTCAGTCTGCTAGCCCTTAAAACAGCTAAAAGAGATGGACGTTACAGAGAATATACAGCCGAGAGTGATGAGACCCAGCACATCTGCAAAAAAATAAGGTGACCAGGATCATTTTTCCTGGAGAGTTTGTAGAGTGTATTTATTTGTTCATTCATTTATCTGGCTTTGATGAATAACATGATAAAAAGATTCTTGTTATATTAGAGCTTGGTCTACTATTTCTCAAGCTAGCCAATCCTGATCCATTTCTAAATGTAACACATGAAAATTATTTTGTAAAGTTATGACATGACCACACTACACAGCTATACTCATCACATACACTCTACATAACTCAATTTAAGTATCAATGTCCACCCTTTATAACTGTAACAGAGAAAATGCAGCTTACTTTTAAAATAACAAATTTGAATGCAAGCCAAATAGCCAATTTTAGGATAAGCTAACAGGATATTTCATTAGTTAATGTGCATTTTCACTCTGCCTTCATTATTAAATAACCGAGCAAAAACTCATGCAGGTTACAGATGCAGATTTCTCAATGATAGTGAAGGTGACAGATTCAGCACAAACAGCATCAGAGCTGTGTCTCATCTATTCTTTTCATCTTCCTGCTCTTCCAGTAACCTGAAAGGCGGAGAAGAAAATGAAGGAGAATTAGCAGAACTCTGAATCATCCAAGTGACTCTAAATGACTTCTTTCACAGGCACGGACGACGTGTGGCATGTTTAAATTGACATTTCAGTTGTAGAGGTAATTTGCATTCCATTTGACTCTGCGATATTAAGGATTCTGGACGCATTTTTCGATCCGCTCAGTTCAAAGATACACGCTAAGCAGCCGAGCTTAATCAGGGTAAGCATGACTCCTGTCAATCTAAGACAAAAGACACAGAGCTCCTCTAAGCTCCTGAGGCATTCTGCTCTGTCCACTCGTGACACGGAGCAAATCTCCACTGCATCAATTCATCTTATTAAACAAAGATCTCAAACCGAACACATGTATCGGTAATATCACCGCCGAAATTAAAAAAAGGAGAGGGAGGGGGTAAAAAGGAAGCTGGAGAAGAAAGATTATGTTCAGGTTATTACATGCGGCTGCACATCACGAGGTGTGAGGCTGCTGTGATCCTGTTGCTAAGATACTTGGCTAATACCACGGAAACAAGCC
The DNA here is from genome assembly GCA_036877625.1 of Ambastaia sidthimunki. Classification (NCBI taxonomy): domain Eukaryota; kingdom Metazoa; phylum Chordata; class Actinopteri; order Cypriniformes; family Botiidae; genus Ambastaia; species Ambastaia sidthimunki. Next base: position 10,056 of record JAZGTK010009148.1, on the reverse strand, counting down.
CATATTGCTAATCTAAAGGAATCCATGCATGCCTCCACATATTTTGGCAGTGTGAGCCTGGACTCCATTACATGTCATCAGTCCCTCACCTAGAGTCTATGGTGTCTCCCTTTTTATCTCGATAAGCCCACCAAGATCTAAAAGAAATATAGAAATGTGACACACTTTTGCCGCTATATTTGGTGGCCGTGGGCAATTTAAAAAGGATTACACTTTGTGAGGTGGTTGTATGAAAGTAGAAAACGTGCATCTAGCCATAACAGTCCTTCAAAAATGCATATCTGACAGAAGTATCTTTTGTTATATAAAATAATTTTGAGACCCCACCATAACGTCACATATATGAGAGCACTTAGAATTTGAAACACTTTAATGGCATGTTCTGTGGTATGAAAATCAGCAATTAAAAATGTTTAGATGAACACTGAAATTCTAGATTACTTAATTGAATGAACATTTGGGCAGCTCTGAGGTTTATTTTAATTGTAAAGTGAAAATCTACTTTAAGCGTTATGCATATAAATATTCTGTCCATTCACTGAAAGGAAATTACATTTGTGTCTTGTGTTAAACAAATAAATAAAAACAAATAAATTAAATAAATTACAAGGTTAAATAAAAGATTATAAATGAAAAGAAGTCATAATTGCCAGACAGTTTCTTTATAGAGTCTGCTTCCTGCCATATTATTTAAAACACATAACTGCTTCACCTGTCTTCCTGATGGTAACATCTGGAATGTGAAGGAAGCCTAAAACATTCTGAGAGATAGAGTTTCATTCATTCTGCAATATATTCAGTTGCAAGCCCTTAAGAACTTTTAAGCAAGTTAAACAACTTCATGTACGTGACTTAACAAGCAAAATATATAAACTGACTCTTATATAAAATATTAAGAGTCAGTATTTTGTTCTTATGCAAATTAAAGCTAATCTATAAACTACATTTATTTGACTAACTACTGTGTTAAGCACACACACACAAAATATTATTTAATGCATATACAGATTTCTATGATTTGATTTATGAAGTCAAATATTTAAGTGTGCAAACATTAAAAAAGTTAAAAAGCTGATTTTATATGCAATATAGCTGTGTGAAACAGTAAAGGTTGAGCAGTAGCTATGAACCTGGACCCTGAGGTTTCACTGTGAGAAAAGTGAGAAGAGTTAGATATTCAGCTTCTCACTTGTGTAACGTCTTAGAGGAAGTCCAGCGGTCTTACAGAGAGATGGACAGACATGAAGTTCAGTGTTCTGCTCAGATTCATCTGGGCTCAAAGCATTATGTCCACTGGGGCTGCGAGGTGAGAAGCTGTTGAACTGGACAGGCTCAGCCCTACTTCAACAACACATCCAAAACAGGGAAACATACCTCAAAGATTTTATAAAGATGTAAAGATAACTGCCCAATATCTATTTACCCATGCTTATATCTCGTTCCATATGTATGTATTCTGAATAAAATGTATGTATACTGTATATGACTCCTGTAGGACATTTTGTAAATGCTTATTCTTCCTATTTAAATCAATTTCATTAGGTTGTTTTTAATGATTTGTAATTGTATTGTTTTGTAATTGTATTGTATTACAATTTCCGTTGTATTGTAATTGTGTTTTGTTTTATTGTATGAAGCTCGAACCCATAACCTTGGTATCGCTAGTGTTATGCTTTACCAGCAACAAGAAATCAAATGTTTTTCTTTTGTGAACTGACATTTGAAATAAATGTATTTAAAATAATGTCAGGTACTCATAGGGCAAACAGCACCTATTTTTCTCATACATACAAGATGTCAGTAGAACAGTGTGTGTGTGTGTGTGTGTGTGTGTGTGTGTACATCCAAGTAAATGTTACTCTGAACACATTCTTCAGGCACATATTGTTATTGCTGCTGAAGAGTAAACAGAGCAGGTTAGATCGATACAGAGCAGAGCAGTAGGAGAGACAAGCATCTCTCTTTTACTCTTACGCTCCACGTCTGCGGCTGGAGAAACACTGTTGTTTACCGGCGATGGGTCTGGCCGCTGATTGTCATCCCCGCGGTAATGGCACTGCGTGCGCCAGATCAATAACCATCTGCACCAATCCTCAAGCAATAACATTCAATAGGGAAAATCCATTTACTTTTACTTACCTTTCATTTCTTTCATTTTACCACAAGGATCGCCAGCCTGGGTAGTGAGCTTAGGCAGGAGGGCATTTAGCATGAGACCCCAAACACCACAAGTACCTTAAGCCTGTTTTTTTCCCATCGAAATTGGTGGCCGGTTGTGAAAAAGGACACTTTGGAGAGAGACAGAGAGAGAGGGGGAGAGAGAGAGAGAGAGAGAGAGAGAGACAGAGAGAATAGGAGAGAGACAGAGAGAGAAACAGAAAAAGAGGGAGAGTGAAGGTAAACACAAGTATATTTCTGTACTTTGCAAGTATACAGTATGTGTGCTGTCTGGAAAAGAATATTTTAAACACTGTCACATTTCTTTGGACCATCATTATTTTTGTACATTTATTCCATACATTTATTCTGTACAATATTACTGCCATTAAAAAGATCTAAAAATCTGCAGATAAAGCCCTTTTAACCTCACAAAATTATGATGAATTGGAATACTTTTTTATAGTTTAAACTAAATAACCTAAATAACCATAAAGATGAAACTTTATGTCTATATTGACATCCTATTGCAATTCCCTACTGATTGGATGATATAATAAGTGACAAGTGAAGAGGTTTGCAAAAATAAAAAAATTATATTATTTACAAAAATAAAAATATACATTTTTTTAATGCTCTGTGTGTTGTATGCCATTACTCTTTAAAACTTGACCTGTATATTCCGCCATTACAGGTCTTTCCAGCCTGTGCGTCTGTTTCAAAACAATGAATCTGGCTGGCCTCCCAGTAACCCTGCTACCATAGTCTGAGTCCACCCCCAACACCATCCTCACCCGAGTATCATGCAAAAGTGTAACATTACCCAGCCAGATTCACTCTGAGAGACAGCTAGAGCCGTGATTCAAGCAGTCTAAGAACTATCTAAGAACAGAGAACCTGCTGTCCACATGCACGGAGAGATTTGTGTGTGTGTGTTTATTGGGAGTGTGTTTGTTTATGAATCTAAACGTTTTACGTTTGGCTCACGCTATCAGGAATAGGCTGTGATTTTACCATGCTTGGAAAGTGTCATCTACATCATCTTGTGGGAATGGATTCAATAAAGCATACAATATCCCACCTACACAACTATTTTCAAAGCAGCCCATAAATACAGAGCAAAAACAGCACATGTGGCTTTTTGATTTAAAGGATAAAAATGCCAAGTTTAAAAGGGCTTAAAACACTTTTATAGGGACACAGTTGTTCAAAGCATATAGACGTTGTCTATCTTTTTATATCTTAATGTATGTAGCATTATTACGACCCTGTGTTTGTGATGCACAAAGGGGTGCTAGACTTAAGTTTTTATGAAATGTGCTTACGTATGTCACTATTAATATTCTCTGAATATGTATAAAGACATGGCTTATGTTACAGCGCTCCTCTGAGTGTTCATGCACATCCTATGGATTATAGTAAACGTTGTACTACACTATAGAGTGGCTTGAAAATACTTTAGTAATGAGTCTTTCACCTATTGTTATGGCCTGACAAATGTGGCACACCAGGTAGTCTCTCAGTGAAGGTCATAACCTTACACACCTAACACACACTCTAAAGAGAGAGCTGTAACCCACACCCATAATTTGCCTATTGTTTCATGTTGAGCTCTGTGTACACTGAAATGCCAGGACTGCATGACAGAAGGCCATTGTACTCCCAACCAGTGACAGCAGTGAGTAGTAAAGCTCACTGAAGCATCCGTGCCATCCCACGTTGCAAAGCTCAGAGTCTGGCATCCCCAACTCCACAGTGAGGCATTAAACTGGCACCGGGATTTTGAAGATTTCAGAGGCCACACACATGCAGATGTGTGAACGCGGCTGCCCATTGGCATGGTTTCACAATGCACTCACTGTACTTGTACTGTTTTGACTGTAAAAGAATAATAGTCCTTTTATAATAATAATAAAAAATAACTAATGTGAAGTATTTTATTGTTGTTCTAACACAATGCAAAAAAGGACTTGTTAAAAAGGTTAAACAACAACAAGTTAATAAATGTCCCTATTAACAAACCCCCAATTGTTTAACCAGTTTGAAATTGATTGTTCTTAATATGCAAAAATTCTTGCCAGGGCAACAAATTTCATGCTTTGTATTACTTTTTTAACAGGCAATGGGAAATAATGAATTTACAGATGTTTTGTTGATGTTTGTACAATATTTAAATAATGTAGCAAGGGCTACTTTACAAGACACACTGAAATTATCATTAAGATGCAGCCAAATGTAGGGAGAACTAATACAGTATGCCACAAATCTTAACATTGCTCTTTAAATAAACATTTCTCAATAACATTTTAAAATTAAAGATTTAAAAAGTGTTATCTTGTTAAACCAATCCCATATGCATTCTTTTCTTTCATGTTAAAGAATTAACCAACTAACATTTTTACATACAAAGAAGATGTACAGCTGCCAGAAAACAAAAGAGGAAAAAAACATAAACCCAGCATTTCTAATAACCTAATAATTTAATATGTTGTTTGTATGTGTCTTATGAATGATTGCTTCCTCCCCTCAGGACTGAGTACAGTACATGTTAATACACTGATGTGTGCTGTAAATGAGCTTTGAGAATTAACCCAGTGCTCCAGGAATACAGGTATACGAACAAAGAGAAAATAAGATAATTATTTCTCTGTATTTGCGAAGGAATGTTAGTAGAATCCCTCAGTTGCAGAAACACCTAATCCAGGATTTCTTTCACAGCAGAGGCTCTCTGTCAATACTGTGCTGATGTGCAAATGCATTTGCATTTTCTGGCACACATAAATATAAAAATTTTACAGCCAAATTACAGTAAAAGGAGCAACGCAAAGCATGAGCAGACAGTGAGTCAGGACATACAACAAGGCTTCACGGAAGACGAGAAGAATAAGAAAATTCCTTTGTGATGTGCTGTTATCATTTTAGATTTATGCATAACATTAAATTAGACAAAATGAAACACGATGTGAAAATGTGATTAATTTATCATCACAAACAGGTTACGTACTCTGAACTACATCCATGACATTTCACAAATAGTGGGCTCCAAAAGTCCCAAATCGAAAACTTAGGAATTCTGGGATTCAACATTTAATTTATATCTGGAGTATAAATTATTGAATAAAAAAAGATTACTAATCAAACAAGCACATCTTTGACAAAAGCTAAAATGTTCTTGCCTTCATTAAGATGCATTTTGGAAAAATCAAGCTGGAATAACATTAGTTGGATTTTTAGGATTTTGCATAACCATATGGAATCCATCACAGCACAAGTGCTGGTGTCATTAAACTAAAAGGGACATACCCAATTAGACACACATAGATATCATTTATAATGAATATTTCATTTGTCCTCATTAAAATAAAAGTAGAATTTTCACTAGCAATCTCAGACCTGTGGACCCCTATATTACTTCTTATAGCTTAAATATACGTTAAGGACAGATCACCACTGTTATTGTTTCCTGTAATTTCTAATCCGGGTGTCACAGAGTGAGCTGGTCTCAATGAAGCTGTGTTACAGTGAAGGCCACGTTTGCGCTCTCGCTGCATTTAACAGCGTCAGTGGAAAACTCATGCTAGCTCTGCTGCTCTAATTATCTCATACAGCAAAGCAACTTCAAAAACGGCAAGAGGTTGAACTTTCATATATATATTGATCTTAATTATTTTGGCCCCAGAGGGTTAAACAAACTCCAGAGTGGAAGCACAGGGGTAGCTCTGTTTTTTTCCAGCTTTACTGGGATTTGGCTCAATTGGTATAAAGGTGCGCTGCAAAAAAGAGAGACGAAAAACAGCCTCGGGCACCTAGCTGAGGATTTGACCTGCTCTCGCAGCCGGGAGAGAAAGATACGAAGAGAGAGCAAGGGAGGAAGAGACGGAGGGAGAAAAAGCTCGCTTTCCCACACTCTCCAGGTTGGGTTTTATAAGGCTGGATATACTGGTGCCCCTTTAGGTGTGTTCATCTCCAGCACACTGCTCGGCGATAAGTGCGTGAGGTGGTGAACAATTCAAACACTGTGTTGCCGTGCCGACCCTGAGGCTCAGCTTACAGTCTCAAAATTAAACAAATAATAATAATTAAAGAAATAATTCTCAGTCCTGCACTATGAGGCCTCACACAGTCGGCCCAGTCACGCAAGGCAGCTCGATGTGGCTCTATATGATAAAAGGGAGTTATATACTGACATTACCAGTGTTTGTTTTTGAGTTCAGAGGGGTAACAAAGTGTCTTTCAAGTTCAGTGACTTAATGGGCAGTGCAAGCTAGTATAATAAATATCAGAACAACAATTTTGTTGTTGTTTTGTTTTTTAAATAGTTAAGCAAATACAACCAAGTATTCTTTAATATTGTACATTATGGAAAGCAGTTTGGAATTTAGCATAAAATGACTACACATCAAACAGTTAAAACTTTTTGCCATCGAGTTGTTGCTGTGTAACATAAATAAGCAATCTCTAAATAAAATTATAAAGGATTATATTAAACAAAAATCACAATTAAATCTCTTTTAGAGTTGGGTCATCTTTATTGAAAATGCAAAAAATTTTTTACAAAAGACCAACAACTCTTCAAAACCAACTTTTTTACCTTAAACTTTAGATGGTACAGGAATCGAATTATTTTCTCCATGTTTTCCTGCTCTCCCCTTCCTCTGTATTTTTGAGAAGAGTTCTGCTCTACTATGGTTATGATAATTTGATCGGTGAAGACACAGATATTTGAACTGGAAGAACAGGAAGATGCAAATCCCCCTTAAATCCCTCCGCCATACAAGCCTCAGCCGACGGTGCAGTTTAATATCTGCAGCCATGATTAAAAAGAGAAGTTGAAGCTCCATTGTAGTAATAAGAAGGATGAATGTGCAACACGGGCTGGAGAAAGAAAGTGGGGGAGATTTTTTCTCTTTTTTTGTGATGACCTTTCATCTGCCCGTGTTTATGAATTATAATTCAGACGATATAAAATTTGACAAGGAGTTTTTGTTGTCTCTAAATAATTTAGAATATTGGTTCAGATACAAGCATTTGACACGGGGTCACCTGTCCGCATTGTGCATTCTCACTGTATTTCAATTCATGCAGTTACAAATCATGATCAGTTTAAAACGGGCACAAAACATGCCACATTATGCTCTTAAAACTGTTCAGGTTTCATTTAATCTAGTAGTTACAAGGCGGTGTTTAAAATGATAAAATTTATAGTAAATATAAATAAGCAATAACAAAATGCAGAAGAATTAAATATGATCTGCAAGAGATTAAACTGACATCCTGTATTTCGAAAAACTATTAAAAGGTCAACTTGTCAAGCAATGAACAAAGACTATATTCTGTCCTGAGTTTTAGAAGAACACTTACCAATTTGACTCCAACAAAGAATGCACATTTATTGTGTTATCACTCATTCTTTAAGACAAAAGTTATTTTTAAAAGGATTTTTTATTTAGCATATTTTTGGTATTATAATTTTTATCTTTGCACTAGTGAAATTTCACTATCACTGGTGAACCACAATCCCTTATATTTTTTTTGTTTGTTTATGCAGTTGCATCTACATGAATACTTTTAAAACTATTTTTGAGAATTCGAAGAGCATAAAATAAGGAGAAAACAAACAACAAATTTTAAGCAATGCAAAAATACAATAAACAAAGTAAAGGTATATAACTATAGGTGATAACTGCACTGCTCTCCATTTCAAATGAGTCCAGTGTCTAGACTCAGTCTTAACCACCATTCCAGTCAATTCAATAGGACATTAAGACGTGAATGAGTCTTTGGGTCGATACCGTCAGCAGAACTATTGCAAACTCTCTAATGGAAACCAAATTGGGTGGCTGTTTTATGGCAGTGGGGCAGGAGCAGATACACAGAGGTTGAGGGCAATAGACTGAGGTCATACAGGTCACAGATCAGAGCATTCTTGTATTATAAGAACACACATCAGATGTAGAATTAGACAGGCAAGTAGGAGGGTCATACATATTCACACACACACACAAACACACACACAATTAGCCAGCACACTTCTGTTTCATATATGTTTAAATAAGTTACATACATGCAGCAGTACAGTACAGTGTACTGTACATTTATTGCCTCACATTAACAATTTTTAACAAATGTAAATGCATAAAAAAAAGAAAAAATGTAAAGTACGTGAAATACTGTAAAGTTTCTACAGCATCTCAAGACAACAAAATTGTTGTGTGGGATTATTGCATTTCTATATCTGAAACAACGTTTTGAAACAAATAGAGCAGTTATGCAAAACGTTTGTGTTTGCAGTGTGTGTGTGTGTGTGTGTGTGTGTGTGTGTGTGTTCCAGTATGAGTGACTTCCTGTCACTGAGCTACACTGCACACTTCTTTAAACACTGCCTTAATTCTGCAGACAGCCAGCAAAACACTGTAAGTAAATGAGGCACTTCATCATCAGTCTAGTCTCAATAACACTGCAGCGGAAAAAAGTGGCAGCTGAATGATATAAAGCATTTGAAGGCCGTCCCTTCTCTGTCACCAAAAACAATTAAATGTCACTCTGAGGTTCTTACTTCTAACAACACATACACCCTTGAATTTGCAGGTGTGCTCAGATCTTTAGTTGTTTTTATAATTGATACACACTTTAATGCATGTAGCACAAGATTTTTATATGATTCAGATTTTTTAACTGTTTTGATGCAAACTGGGATGCAAACAATTTAAGTGGCACTAAAATTAGATGTAAAATGTAGAAAGTTATTTAAACAAATTTAAATAGCGGATGGACTGATTAGCTTGTGTTTCCACATAAACTAATTTGAGAGAGCAATCATTCTTGTTGACTAATACACTTTTATTTGATAACTTCAACATCTGCCGCTGTCACTCTGGGGATTTTGTAGGTCAGTGTTTGGACACGTCCTGGCTGGTTGGTCTAAGGGTAAATTTTCCACGAGTATGAGAAGTTCTAATCCTCTGCAATGTACCTTTTTATTTTAGCAAACCAAAATTGCAGCCACACTTCAGTTAATGTATATAAGCAGTGGGAACATATTTGCTTGCATTTTATTTTGCAATTTTACTGCAATGGATTGCGAGCCACGGAAAAGCAGTGTTGCATGTGTACAAGAGATCTTTGCTACTGATGCTTTTAACCACAAATGATTGTGAACCATTTAGCAGAACATTAAATACAGTGAATCCCAATACTAGACCAGCAAAAAACAAATACAATGAAATATGCTTGACAATTAAGAATATTGCTTCTGTATTAAAGTCTGTATTAAAGTTTCATTAAGCCATAGAGACAAAAGCAACCACAGCAAGTGACGGAAACCTACTGTAAATGATGCCTATATAAACCACTTAAACTGCAATAAGAGACATGAAAGCTAATCAATCATCTTAAGCATCATAACAGAGAATTAACAGATGTATCTATGTGATGCTGTTTTACTTTCTCAATGTCTGACTATCTATTTTAAAGGGTGAGAGTTGATGTGAGAGCAGCTGAGCTCTGGCTGCCCAGAAATGGTTTTCCTCACAGCAATGTATAAAGAAGTCAAGGTGAAATTCCCAAAGAAGCTGTAACTTTTCAACATGCAGTTGTATAGTCAGATAGATTTACATGCTTCCGTGACTGACTAACAAGGTCAAGAGCAGGAGGCTAATAAAAATGAAAAAAGAAGGAGAAACAGAACTCTTCTCTGTTCTTTCAATGCTTTCCATCCATTGCAAGTAAATAATAAAGGGATAGTTTAATAATCATATACTCACCCTAATGTCATTCCACTCTGTATACATTTATTTCTTTTGTGGAACATTTACAAAACTTAGCGGTATGTTATTTATTTAGCATATTTTAAGCAAGGTTTATATAACAAAGTAGGCGTGAATTCAGGCTGTTTTTGTG
>JAZGTK010009147.1:0-17542 GCA_036877625.1 Ambastaia sidthimunki | reverse complement strand
CCCCTCACAAATGCAGCCAAACTTACATACAGACACATATAACAGAGGCTGATATGTTGACAAAAATCACAGTGGCTTGTTTAATAAAGGCAGTGTGAGTTCTGAGTGTAAAAGGAAGACAAGACAGAAACGAGAGACTTTCACCACTGGATGGCATTAGCTGATATAAATCTTCTTTGTATTAATTTTCTATGTATTTATTTCAAGAAATACTTATTGAATGCTTTAACTGACTATGACTATGGCTGAGTCAGATATTGCTTTGCTGCCTTTACCTTAAATAACACTGTGGAACAATTTTTAAACTTGGAATAGCTTTTCAAAAGAACAGAATTTGTCCAAATAGAAATGACAATGTAATACCAGTTATGTGATATATTGTTATGTGATCTCATTGGAGAGAATAGAGTTTTATTTGAGGACATAACGCCTGCAGGTGCATTCGGATGCCCTGAAAGCGGCAGACAGAAACAGAGGTGACAGAAACAAAAAAACAGTCATATCGAGTGTCAAAAGCTTCTGAAGTACAGCTGGTGAAAGTGACATGTATTTGTCAGATATGGTTACCCATAACCGAAATGTGACCTCTGCATTTTCTGTGATATCTCTGCTAACACTGCAGTGCCCAGGGAGCAATCAGGGGTTAGGTGCCTTGCTCAAGGGCACTTCAGTTGCTACCTGTCAGCGCTGGAATCAAATCGGCAACCTACTGATTACAAGCCCGACTCACTAACCAGTAGACCACAACTGCCTATTGTGAGTGGATTAGATTTTCACTGAATTAGGAGTATCCACCTCTGACAGGTTGAGTTTCTCTGAATGTAAAGATCGTGGACCGTGTCCAATCCTGTTTGCCCCCCAAACTCTGGTTCATTTGACCGGTCCTGGTGCCTGGTTAGTTTAACCATGCTTTGACAATTGCGGACAATGTCGCTCAGGCATGGTATCCGAGTGTGGTAAAATACAAACTGTTGTATTTTGTGTGGTATGGCGTAGTGGTTAAGTTTTGGCCTGGTCATCATCATTGCTCCAGGGTGACTGTAAAAAATGTATGGCGATGTTCTATGACAAAGCTAGAAACAAATTTCTGTGGGCCTGGTGGTGTGCCAGTTTTTTTTTTCTCTTTAGTTTGAATGTTCACAGCGGTTAGCAGTTAGCATGTGTACTGTACCATACACACAAATAGACCCATGTTTGTGCTTGCATGCTTGTGTGAACATCACAACAGGCTTTCACACAGCCAAAAGCATCTGTACCTTCTCACAGCATCTTCTGGGCTTCTTTTGCAGGTTCATTCATGCAGCAAGAGCAAGCAGAGAGAGATGTTGTTATTCTGCATTGCTTTGTCTCCTCGCACAACCCTTTGTTTAGCTGCCTTCATGTCTGAGTAAGCATTTGGTCGAATCATTTGTGCATATGCAAAGCCAGCCTTGCTCTCATCTTCTCACACGCTGAACCTCTACTTCAAAGAGCCCATCTGAAGCCTGCTGATGCAGAACACAGTCTCTCTCTCTCTCTCTGACCAATTCTGACAGCTTCTCTAACTTTCTGTTCTGATCCTGAACATCTCATGCTTCTTTCTTTTCCCCCATCTCTCTCTTTCTCTCTCTCTCCAATCTTAATCAGAGTGCGAGTCAGGATGTAGTTCCTCTAGAGCCTTGATCAATAGCTGTTGAACATGAAGAAAGAAACAATACAGAGGAATAGAGGAATAAAAGAAAGAAGGAGAGGGCCTTCACTTCTTTTGTCTTCTACTTTGTACTTATCAACAAAGCCTGTGCAGGATCCAATGTGATTTCCAATCACATTGTGGTTTGTTGAGGATAGGCATAGCACAACTGACGGATCATGGATCATGGCCATGGGTTTGATTCCCAGGGAGCGGATGTACTGATAAAATATGTAACTTGAATGTCCCGTAAGTTGGTTTGAATGAAGTGTTGGCTAATGCATGTGGTTTTCGGCGCTCTTCAATGCAATACACATACAGGAAGTAGAAGTTCTGTGAAGAGTTCTTTGGGTCTTATTTGCTAGTATTGTGTTCCTTCTAGTGCACATAAAAGAGTCGCACACAAAATGTTACATTTTACACCAAAAATCTACACACATATGTGAATGAGACGCAGACACAGAGTGTCAACAAGCCCAAAACATGAAAACCCAGACACACAATCCCACAGTCCTTGTTAGCTTAGTGCAAAGAGCTTCTCTTCTGTTTCTCCTGTATTACTGAAATGTCACAGACATATTCAGAACAACAGCAATTCATTATTCATTTTTTACCTGCTGAGCTGAAAGTTTGAGTTGATTTAATGAAAGACGCAGCCGTCATGCTGTGACTCAGAAAGCCCTTTAACATGCTGAGGGCATAACAACACAACTCAGCCCTGCAGTTATTATGCAGTTTTATGGAAACCACTGATCTCCATTTGTGGTTTTAGCTTCGTTTCAATAAGCAGCTAGCTGTTAGCCATTGCTGTGGTGTGTAACCATGCTAAAACTTTAAAGAGCTGCTGGTGTTGTCTTCACATGTGCTTTGTGCTTTTCAAAGGAATATTTTTTACACATTTAAAAATTATTAATTTACATATAACATTTCAGGTATATTTTATTTCAGGTATATTTTAAGGTATTATGACCCTTACAGTACATTATATACACAGGCTACACATAACACAAAACACTCCACAGTACTACTATAGTACATATAAAAAGCATGCTGTTACTATGGTACTTTGTCTAATATAATACCATGGTACATTTTGGTAATGACATTAAAGGACAGCATTGCATTTCTGAACGATGGCCTCCAAATGTTTTCTCCAAATATGAACAGTTAGCTGATCTTTGTTAACAAGACAACTCAAGTTGTCATGTATAAAACAGATTTAGCTTGCTGTACAATGAAACGACTGTACTGTAATCGTACTGTAATCGTACTGTAATCGTACTGTAATCAATGGGTGGATCTCATACAGTAGCCATGTGGAATGTCTATACACATATTTCTGTACGTTTGGACGTTGGACACTGAAACCTACAATATCAACACATTAACAGCATATATAAGCCATATGAAAGCCATTATGTCACTTTACAAAAAAAGATAGAATAGTATTTAAAGGTTGATTTTATTGGTGGTATAATTAATAACATAGATGAATTAAATGTTTACCACCAAGATGATTATTTAACCTTCAAATTATAACAAATTATTACAATTATAACAGTTTATGTCAAACCTGTGAAAACTACAGTTTCACTTCGCTTACTTACAAAATACTAATGGGATCCTGTTAAATGTGGCATATCACAACAGCAATTAAATAATCATAAATAAAAGAAAAACACAGGTCTGCACGCTTCAGAAATCGGTAGTGTTTCCCTAATGACTTCACTTCTAATATAGAAAATGAATTGCTAATAGTTGCTAACATCCCAAAACATCACACAACCGAAACCACCGGTACTGTCTCTGCTTAAAACTTTGTCATGTTAAATTACAGCAAACAGAGTGAGAGGTTTATGAATTCGAATGAGTCAGTGTGTATCGGTGAAATATGCTTAGCACGCAGAGATGCCATGTTTGATAAGTGTGCCGGCTGTCTGTTAGCACTGAGGTGGAGATTCTCTGACTGAAATCTGTTCTTGGGTCACAGAGGGACTCTGTGGCGGATTAAAACTCTTTGCTCTCCTGCTGTCTACCTGATTTGGATGTAATTGATGTAAATTAGCGTTAAAGGGACGGCAGCTATTAATAATAGCTTTGAATATCTTGAGGGAATGCGCTAGTGAGATGCGGTGACTAGAGCCAAGAAATTGCTTTAGTAACACGTTTTCTGTGTCTGGGTATATAATGTATTATAAAGGCCATAATTCCTTAAAATACACCTAAAATCAGTTATATGTTATCATAAATAATTGTAATAATACATTAAAATGCTTTATTGTTAAGTATAATGGATTGTAAAATGATCCTCACCACATTTCATAAATTATAAAGCACTATACTCAATACAATATATTATATTCAGGCATAGTAATGACAAGTTAACTTTTTGGTATATGTAATTTGGTTTATGTAGAATAGCTGTAGTGTTTTTACACTTTCTCTGGTTCATTTTATGATTTCGTGTAGTTTTTTTGAGCCCAAAATTGATTTAAGACATCAGAGTTTGGCCCAAGGGCACATGCGCACAAACACCCACAACACTGTGTGTGAAAACTGTTCTTAAGTTGATTTCTGTGTGTGCTGACCCAACACTCCAGTTGGTATGAAGTCAAGCCAGTATACATGTGTGTGGATTTGCGATTTGATGTGATTTACGAAAGCACAACTGTGTGTAATGATGTGTATAACAATGTAAACATGGTTTATACAGTTTGTACAGTATAAAAAGCATTACTCCCATAGAGAGTCCTCATAAACCACATATGCCAATGGGTGAATTGGTAATGCTTCTCAGACTAATGCTTATGAAACAATAAAATAAGAAACTAGAATAATTTTATGTTGTTAAAAAGTTAATTCTGTTCCCTGGGAATCAAACCCATGAACATGGTTGTTGTCATGTCATTAACATCTTTGTTAATAAGTTTAAAATATTATTGACCCATTTAAAAACAAATTTCCTAAATCAAGCAACCCAACATTATTTCAAACATGTTTTTTCCCCAAGATTATTTATCTAAATTAGGCATTAAAGATGCCTTCTCTGAATACATGTTTTAATGGTTAATGTAAATTTGCTTCTCAAGTGAATTCATATTTAGATGAATTAAGATACTTTTAGATTAAAAAACAAAGCAAAGACAATGATTTTTTTATACAGTGCAGCTCCTCAGTTTAATAACACATCATGTATGCTGTATAAGTATTTTACTTGCCTCTTTCCTACTTAATATTCTTTGAACTGTTTAAAATTTGCAATTAAAAATGAAAGGCAATGTGCTGAATCTTAAGTTCCAGCTTTCTACAGCTTGTGGTCTCAGGGTGGCTGTAAATGGGGGGATTTTCTGCCACAGAACTACCATCTTGCTTTGTGTTGATTGCTCTTTGTTCTGTAATGTCATGCTGGATGGATTCCATTCTTATGTGGCCCAATGGGGGCTCAGGCAGACAACAGGTCCAATCCAGTGCCATCATCGGGCGGGTTGGTTGCCATTGTTTTTGTCATGAAGACTATATGATGATCTTGTTTTGTTTCAATAAAAGAGCTTTAAAAGTCCCCTGTGCTGGGACGGCCATGTGTGTATTATGAATCCGGAGTGACATGGTGTGTGTTGTAGTGTCTTGTGCGCAAGGATTGCACCTCTTTCTATATTTATCTTCAAAGTGTGCCACCTCTCCTGTGAGCTCTAGCCTAGAACCTGGAGGGAAGGAAGAAGGGAGGGAGAGAATGGAAAGGAGGAGGGTTTGGGGATGAACCGTGTTCATTGTTGTTTGGTATCTGGGACACTGCATTGCCCCAACTCATCCGACTTCATTATCTGCTTTCAAATTTTGCTGTATGTAGATGTTGACAGATGTGTGTAAATGCATCAAGTCTGTAGGTCTGTAACACCTGGAGAAAGCTGTCAGTTAACATCTCTATTCATCTCAATGGCTGTTGCTTGGTTGGCTACATGGGACAAAGCAACTTAATTTCTTCTTTCTTTGCTCATGAATATTTTATCTGGTCATTTTTTATGAGCCAATCACCTGAGCCTGTAAATGTCACATGATTAGGCACTCTGGAGCTACAGGAAAATGCCGTCATGGCTTTTTGCAGCCAGATGGTGTGGTTTACAATCTCCCAGCAGTGGCTAGATGTGACGCTAACCAGATAAAATGACATCTTGGTCCGAATCAAATCAGAGATTACTAAAGCTTAATAATTATAAACTAATAGAGAGTTCTTAAATAAACAACTATATCAGCCAAAGTTTGAGTGAAAATCAAAGAGCGACTGAGAGTTTGCATTGACATGTGGTGGGGTGTTTGTCAGGGGAATGGTTGGGTTCTGCTGTAGTACGTGTGAGTATTTGTGTGTTTGGATAAGGATTAACAGGATCCTCCATTTTAAACCTGCTGTTTGGCCCCTATCAGTCAGTCCCTGTAGGCCGGGTTTCAAACACACACAAGCACATTAGTTAAGAGAGAGAAGCAGAGAGGATAAAGGTGCAGGTGATGAAAACAAACCTCTGGTTCAACATCAGACACAACAGAAACTTACAAAAGACCCCGTTAAAACGGCATTTCTGTATATATAACATGATAATATTATAGTATACTTTTAAGGATTGGAGTATCAAATAAATACCATGGTTTTATGAATGTGGCAATCATTTAGTACCTCAGTTAGTTAGATGCTTTCGCTTTACCACTTTATTACCATAGTACTTTAATATACAGGGAATATCAGGGATTAATTTGTGTCTAAACAGATCCAGAACCTTTGGATTTGAGTGGAGTGAATAATTTAGTGGACCTCTCACACCATGAACTATATCAATGAATCTGTTAATCCCCATTGTAAGCATGACATTGTAAGCATGACACTTCTTGCAGTGTAGACAGCTTTGTTTAGGAGAATTCAGTAGGTTTTACACTGTATTTATGTCTGACACTTATTGTCTCAGTAGAATCAGTTTTGATTGGACAGCCTCAACTCTCATTATTATGTTGTACTGAGTTTGTATAGACTGTTTGGTTGATAACATAGGTTGTCATGTCATGACTGCTGTTATGTTGTGTCTGTATTGTGTGTTTGCTGTTATATTGTTTGTTTCCTTGTTCTGTTTAGATGCACTTTTATACATTCATAAATTTATACAATTGTAAATTGCTCTGAAAACTTGTTATAAGTGGTATAAAATTTGTTGCTTATATTTTTATTATTAATGGTCACATGCTAGCATGGCTGAACATGTGATGTAAATATGCCAAAAAAAAAAGTTTAATTAGCAAAACATTATGAAGCACTTTTAATGGAAGCATTGTAGTTGCTCCCATCTGCTTGCTTTTGGTGTTAAACACACTTCTTATAATTTATGTGGTTTGTCCTTTATCACAAGGTACAAAAATCACAGAATTGTCATGTTTATGATTTTAGTCCTGTCCATTGTCATAGCAACACATCATTTCATGTCACAGCTGTGAGTCAGCATGTCTGATATGTGTACAGTATGTGCTCTGTATTGATCTATAATAGTCTATGAAGTCATGACTAAACTACAGCAGAAAATTGTTGGTGTGAATTAACAACTTGTTGTTGTCCAAATAAACATTCTGTTTTGTGGCATCCTTATGCATCTATCGTTTGCAAAAGTGTTGAGATTTTCCCTCTAAACGGTGTTTAGCGTTAATGAGGGTTGAGTGTCTAGTAAAGCCCTTTCATTGCTTCACATATCACACTAAAAGACAAACAATTTTAATTATACAGTCCACATTTACCCAAACACTCCCCCTGGAGCTTGTGTCTACAACTTGTTCCAAGAACAGTGAGGATTTTTTATCATTGATTAATTAATGTATTTACATTTATTCATTGAGGTTTTTGTCCCAAAACAGCACAATCACATTACATTTAAGAGCAAAAAGGTCATTTTGGGGGCCAACGGAATAATAGTTCTCTCCCCCAGAACTGGCAAAGAAACCAGTTAAGCTATAGGACCTCATTTTCATTTTTTTCAACACATTCTCAAAAGTGGTTTCATAGCCTTATACTATAAGGAAACCTGTACAAGTTCTACATGAACAGCTGAAATATCAAGACCTCCTTCTCTAAAATCTTAAAGAACAGTATAGCCAACTAAAGAACCATAGTCTCAAACAGAACATCCACGTACTGGCCCGAATCTTCAGAATCTCATAACACACACAGTGATGTCAAGAGCTAAATTAACCAGCTCCAGACTGATTGGCCGGTTGTCCACAGCCTCCAAAAGATCAGTTGAAACAAAGTGATTAAGAAGGTTCAGGTTAAGAAGGTTCAGGGTTGAAATAATTGCTTTTGTAGAAGAACTAATTCCTGGAATTGCGAAGTTTTGTTTGTGGCTTTATGTTAAAAGTCATCAAGCAGAACTTCAAGTTCTCAAATATAAAATAATCAGTATTTGTTACTTTTAAAGTACAAAAACCATAATTAGTTTACAGTAATTATGGTCCTTCTGTACAGCTGTTACACAAGCTTTAGACACTGGCAGCCATAACTGATTCTTTATGAAAGTATATGTGTAGTTATATCACGCCATTAAAGTGGAGCAAATACTGAATTTATTTGCCCCTGTAGACAGTATAGACTGATGGAGAAATGCTAATGTATGATGGAGGGATGGGGGTGGGCCTTTTTCCCAGAGGAAATATGTAGGGTAAGGATCTGCAAAGGATGAGAAATCACTGAGAATGTTACATGTTAAATGAGCTTATTATGGGATTGTCATCAGGGAGATAAAGTCGTTGACAAAGAAAGACGCTGCACAAATCCCACCTTTCCCCACCAGTTATCTTTTGTCTTTGTACGTTTAATTCATATATAAATATATAATGGCAGACCCTATTCTTTATTTGTGTGTTTTTGCCGTGTTTTCTGTCTCTCTCCTGTGTTGTGTTGGCATGCAGAGGCAGTATTTGGCACACACACACACACACACACACAGACACACACACCCACACACACACACACACACACAGACTGACTCAGCTTACACAGACAGTGATGAGGATCAGTGTGAAACCGGTCAACCAAGCCCCTCCCACAGCCAACCACATCACACCAATCCAGCAGAACACTGATCACCTGCATCCCATTATCTCACTAGTTATAAGCACACCAGCTCTCATTGTCCAGTCTTGTTAGTCATACTGGGCTACTCTCATGCTCCATTGATCTCTCTCAGTGTTGCTCCCTTGTCGACTCCTCCTGGTTCCAAGTCTTCTGTGTGTCTGATGTCCTCCACGTGTTGAAAGAACCTGTTACTCACCTGAAAATCAAAAAACCTTAATTTACAGTTAATTTACCTGTTGTCTTGTGTTACACCCTATAGGTCAAAAGAAAGAAATATGACATCTGACTGTGTCTTATCCAATCAGAAAACATGGAGGCAGTTCTCCACCAATGGTCTGTGTTGGGGGCGGGACTACCCGTGAGTGTTGTGAGTGTTTGGGATGCCTGTTTGAAAATGAGAAAAACATGTACATTTAATTTAGTATCACAATTAACAGTGTTGACAACATTTAATTTGGACGTACAATTGAAAAAAGAGAGAAGGGTAAAAGATATTAAACATTTGTTCTAGTTTTGTTTGTATAAATGATGTTTTTCCAGTAGGCTGGCCGTCTGTGTACACAGGCACTTTAGCACAACAGAGACCAAAAGACCCCTTGCAGACACAAGCGCCTTTTCTTTCCACTGCTGTGTGCCGGTATTGTTGTCCCACAGGTTGTGATGACCTTGTTTGTGTGTGTTGTAGAGCTCAGGCCAGGCTTTTATTGCGTATCTACTCTGATATCTGCTCACGATAGCAATTACTGCTTTATACCTGCAGCAGGACACCAAGAGCAAAAACATATAATGGTTCATGATGTTTTGCTGAATGAATCACAACTTAGATAAAGACTAAAAAAAATACTAACAACTGTAATAATAAATGTCACATAAATGCATTACAGAAATTCCTGGAGATCAGATCAGGGTGAGTTGGGTCACTAATGCACTTCCTCTTTAAATGCAGCAGGCGGCTGTGGGTGGGCACAATGATTGGCTGTGTGGTCAAAAGCTCATCATGGGCTATTAATTATTCATCTTTGGCAAATTCGCTTTCTTTGACACCTCAGCACTCTCTCTCATTTTCACACCAGTCTAATGATATTTTCTTTCCCATAGCTTTAGTGGTCAGGGTTTAGTTGATCATGTGAATAATTTTGGACACTTTATTACAATGAGAGCAACTTAAATGTTCTCCTAGCTCTGAATAAGAGTGTAACACGTACATTGTTTTTAATGGAGGCTAGTTATAATTACCACAGACTATAAACTTCAGTCAGGATAGATAACATTTGTTTTTTGACATGAATATGAAAGACGTTGTGAGCATCAGATGTAGTTTATTTAACTGGTTGCACCTAATTAACTAATTAACATTGTTTTCTGAAGCTTTTTGTCCACTGGGACACATTTCTTAAGGTTTATTTTTACTGTTTTATTTAGGACAACAGTGCACAATAGAATAGCAGAAGAACGCAAGCAAACAGACTGACATCAATCCCCTCACCTTAGTTAAAATTCTTGACGAATTAAAGCTGCAATACCTCTGTTTGTTACTTGCAAAGTTATTTTTTTAACATGGATGAAAAGTACTTAAAACTGCTGTAAGAAAAGTTACAAACGCTTTGCAATCCTCAGCACCCACACATGATACAGTAGCCTGGCTTTCTTCTTTCTGTTTATTTACATGACACCCACACAGACAAATTGTGTAAAATTAACATTTACAGTGAAATCTGGCCTGACAGCTTAAATGATAAATTATTATAAAGTTACTATTGTGAATTTGAGTCAAGGAGTTAAGGAGACAGGTTTATATTTACTTGGTCAATGTGTTGTTTTTTGTCACGGATTGCAGCTTTAAAAATTGCATCCACTCTTATTCATTACTAATCCAGCCATTACATAAAACGTATTGCATTTTTTTACTTTTTAAACCATTTCTGAGAGCATCCACATGAAAGGTTTTGTCATGTTTTGCTAATTTCCCCTAAACTATAGCTCATTAAACCCTTTACACAGATAGCAAGACACATTTCTCTTTTTTTCCTCTTTCCATCAGTCAAATATCATCTTTTTCACCCGTAACCTCTTCCACTTTCCCTCCTGGCTGTCCTCCAAACCTCACACCTCCTGCCAAACCACACAGGTACCCGCTCTTCATCCTTCATCAAGCCCTTTGGTCCATCTCTAATCCAGAACTTTCCACCTCCACCCCTCTGATCTGAAGTCCCTCTGCTCATAGCAGGTTGAGCTCGCTGATTTGTATCTACAGTGACAGGATTATACAGAGAGAAAAAAATAGACAAAAAAAAATCAATCATCTTAATTTCTCGATGCACTGAAGTGAACTCATGCAATCTGATGCGCACAGACCGGCCCTCCTCACTACAATGCAGTTAAACACCATCAGCCCATTGATCAAGCCACCTGCTGTGTATTTGCGTGTTGTGTGCGTGTTGTATGCGTGTGCGTGTGCGTGTGTACTGCACAGACACTGAGACACGTTCCGCTCATGCACAGCTATTCATCATGTAATCTTTTTGGTCTGCTGCTCCATCCTTCCTTGGTTTTTATTTCTCTCCCTGTCTGTGGTTTATATCTGCAGCATTGGTTTTTACGTTTTATGATGCTCGGCTGAACAATGGAGACAAGCCTCTATCTCTCTTTTTCTTTTAATCTTTCTCTTTTTCCATTTCTGCTTTGCGGTAATTAAAACCAACAGGATTCCTATTGCAGCAGGAGATATAAAAGAAAATAAATGAATCGGACACAATGATTCAAAACATATTTTTTTCCACTTGTGCTGTACCAGCTTTTTAAATAAAGCTTTTTAAATTGTTTCACAATTCAATAAACTCTATTTAAAAGCAAATTCAAATTGTTAACGTTTCTCTTTTCTAATATTTAATGCATGTATTAAGAACTGTTTTTAATGTTACTGCTCTAGTTCAGCCGTTATTCAGTAATGGCTATTACACAAGCAATTTTTATATAAGCCAATACATGCTGTGTAAACTCAAGTAAAACTGTAAGTATATATTTTTACTGTTCAGCATCACAAAACCCATTCAAGGACGTGTACAGATGCATACAAAACTTATGACACTATTAATTCAGCTATTTTAGTTATTCCTCCCATTATTGTGATCATTGAATTAAACAAGGTTATTTAGAGAGGAGCTTTTAATGCGAGTATACTGTAATAGTTTTTATAAGTGTTGCTACTGGAAGATCAGATTTAAAATTTTACTTCCTCTTTAATAAATACATTAAAAGGTCTGTCTTGTCCTCAAAGCAGTTTTTAGCTAGATGGAAAGACGTTTAAAACTGCTTCTGGCAATAGCTGTCTTCTAATAAGACTCTAGACATTTAGTCATAGTTACTATTAAAATCTAAAATAAAGGGGCACAGATTTTGCAGAAACATCTCAAAGGTCACTGAAAAGTCCAAATAAAAAAAAAAAAAAAATTATATGGCACCATTGTTCATAGCAAAGTTACTTTTTTGCCTAGCATAAACCTTTTGGCTTACAGATTTTGTATCCTTGCCGTACGACATTCTCTCCACTGAAATTCCCATAGTTAAATCAAGCTGTTGTGTGCTCTGACACCCCTGATTCCAGCCAGTGGGAAGCCCAGGGTCCGTCACGGGTTAGCAGGCAGGTGAAGTTCTTCTGAAGTGCCCAATCGATTTCTTTCCTCCCAGAAACCCTAGTGGCCAAAAGTCCATCCCACATAACATCAAATAGCTCTCAGACCTGCCATACGTCCTCTGACTTTCTCCTTGCTGCTGTTGGGAGCTGACAGAGGCCCCTCAAGTCATTTCCAGAGCTGGACTATGGCATGTTGTCCCTGGGAGTGTGATTGTGAGACCTGCGGAGTGTGTGTGTGTGACAGTGTCCGTTGAGCTGCTAAAAGCTCTTAATAACAACACTAGCCCCTTCAACACTTTTCAGAAGGCACAAGGGGAATGTGACCTTTAGTCTGGTTAAATCACATTGCAGCAAAGAGCACTTTCCAAAAAATTCAACTGTCTCACAGCTAACTTACAAATAACTTACAACACAGCTAACTTACAAGTTCTCTTTTCTACTGTGCTAGCCCTCGTACCAAAGCCAGTGGTTAGCTGGTTATCAACCAGGGCAACTGCAAAATTTTGCCACATTACTGCTAATATAAGAGCTGAACAATTAGGTGAATGACTACATTATTGCATAACTGCTCACAAACAAATGTATAACATTACAGATTGTGTTTTATATGTTTGGCTAATCAAGTATTGTAATTCAATGTATTGGGTGTGAGTTGGTGTAAAAAAACTGTTTTACATCTGTCCACACTGACTTCACTTTACCAATCTTTAAGCCTTCTAAAGTAAGCGGTTCTTGGTTCCAATCTGGTAGTTTTTGGGGCCAGTGTAAATGCACTGGAGAGTTCTAGATCAGGCACCGACTCCAGCACCACAACTGCTGCCCTCTCAGTAAATAATAAGCATCAGAAAAGCCTGTTTTTGACAGACTCAGCTGCTTCCTGTATCCTGCAAAACAAAGACCAACAACCAACTCAAAGCCACCTTTAAACAATTGTTAAAACCAGCATACCTGCTCCTTCTCGTCAGCAATGGCTTAGAAACAGTAAATAATGAATGAGCATCCAAAATTCAGCCAGGGTTATGTTTATTTATTAGCCTGTTTTTTTCTCATTAGACTCCACCTGACACTTGATCTAACCGTGGCTGCACTTTCAACAGAAGTCTAGACTGTGTCACCCTTCAAATTAACGACTATGAACGGGTGCTGCCACAGATAAAACTCCGTAATATGAATAAAAATGGTATTTAAATCAGGATCCAGCTGATCTTCTGTCAGCCCCGGCTGTCTCTCCTCCCATTCATTATACAGCTTTGTCACCAGTGTATCTCTTACACTCCACCTTCTCTCCCCCTTTGCTTTTTATCCTGCAGCAAAGACCCTTTGTAGTGACAAAAAGCATGTGTGTTTGTGTATGACAGGTGTGTTAATGTGCCTCTGTTTAGCACATTGGGTGCTAATGGGAGTCTTCACCGTGAGGTGAGGCAGAAAGGAGATGACGACAGGGGAACTGTACAACAAAAGCAGTGAGTCTGGGCTCAAGAGGTGAGACTGAGCTTTAATTTACCTCAGCTCCTGACAAACCCTGCTTTAATTCCACACCAGGCTGTCAAATAGGGCAGAAGATCCTGGATTCTGTAGCTAAAGAATGCCTTGTTTGAAGTGTGAGCCACACTGCCCGCACGTCTTTGTGTCTGGAATAGTCTGCCTCAAGGACAAGTTAAAAGTTTAGTCGAATGAAATCCCCCAGAACTCTTCAAACCAAAATGGCCGGAGGCCTTTATGGATTAGCGATTTTTCTTCAAAGCCTTGAATCAAGATTCCTGCTACTAATTTACACATTTAAACAAAATGTCAAAATTGGCAGTCACTTTATGTGCCAGGTAATCCTAACGACTACCTCTGAGACTTCCCGGGCCAAGGTAAACCTCACTCATCAATTCAGTGCAACACCCAACCCATTCCAGCAATGCAAATGTTGCTTTTCAGGCCATGCAAATTGAGCACAGAGTCTGCAGTGAGTTTCTTTGAGGTTGCAGTTTGGGCTCGCCTAATGAGGTCTTGATTTATTGTGCAGCTGAATTACCAAAGAGTATCTCTCTTGTAATGCTTAAACCTCATCGGCCTGGAACATTTTTTAGTACTCTTGTACCATCTCTGCATGTTTAGTGTGCCTATCTATCACAAACTTTTTTCCTGCTTTACTTTGTTTATTGTGTTCTACATGTTTCTGTAGCTCAGCTGGTAGAGCATTGTGTTAGCAGCGCAAAAGTTATGGGTTCGATTCCAAGGGAGAACATGTACTGACAAAAATGTGTAATTTGAATGTACTGTAAATTGCTCTGGATAAGAAATGTCTACCAAATGCATAAATGTACCTCTACTGAAAACCACTGTGCTTTGGAATACTTTTATAATTAAAATCTGATTATAACTGGTACTTTATTATTGATCTTCTTACATGTTTAGGTCATGGGCAGGACTAAAAACCAGACTGTACCCCAGCCATTATAACATATATACCACAGATTTTCAAGTAAAAGTGGGAGTTATCGAACAAATCACAGTTATTATGAAAGTGTAGCAATGAAAATGAAATATGATTGAATAGCATTGTTTATTCTTTACAAAACTAAAGCTGTTCTACAGCTTAAACTGATTGAGATGCTACTCTAGTAAATAGAGTTATGGCTGTCTATATTTATAGATTTGTACAATGGAAGATTTACGAGGATTACCTGTAATAGGTTTTGCAGCTGTTATCTTTATTTCAATCAGTCATTTATTGAGTGTTTCTCTTCTGGGCTGCCTTCAGTGACCAGGTGTGTGGAATTACAGGTGGCAATCTGAAAATAAATGGAGAAGAGCAGTCAGCCACACCTGGTGATTTGAACCTAAAACCCCTCTGATTATGTCCATTACTCGAGTCACTGGTCCATGCTCCCATAATGCCACTCCACCAAACTATAGTCTCTTCTCTGACCTAATCCCTCCTGCCTTTTTGCCCTCTGTGGTAAACAGGCCTGACAAGTGGGAGTCAGTCTGAACTTTGATGTTTAGTGATGGAGAACAAATATCTGCTCTCTGCTGAAGGCAGGCCTTGATTTTTTTTACCTCCTAAGGTTAACCCAACACCTCCTGCTGTGACCTGACACTGAATACAAAGGATGATGGCAAAAGGTGTTGATCTGATTTAAAAATGGAGGCCTTCAACAAACACAAGGAACAATCTGAGACAGGACTCAGGAAACATTTTAGGTATGGATGGAAATTGGCTACACAGCAGTGGACACCAGAAAAAGCTCTTATCCTTTAATTTTCACTGAGAAAAAGGCCTGCAGCAACCTCACAGGACACACTCATTGCCGGTATTGTTGTAGCATACACGCTTGTGCGCAGACTATATGACAGACTCAAAATTGGTTTCATTTGAGTGTCAGGTATGAGCACTGTCCTGACATGCGAGGGAGAAGCACAGATCAACAGCCAATGAAATTGCGAGAAAAATGTAATAGAGTGGGTGGGAAAGAGGGGAAGAGAATGACTTTGTAATTGACAAACCTGCTCTGCGAATAGTTGTATAAAGTGTTCACCAACACAACAGAAATGTACGCAGGGCGACAGGCTGTAGTCTTGGGGTACGATTGCTATTATGAGAGAATCTTATGCACTTATGAGTCTCTCACAGTTACAATAATGAGATCAGATCTCATGACAAGTTTGATACAATATGTCTCTGAATTCTGATTTAGTCATATGACACAGAGGCTGATATGCCACTAAGTCTCAATTCTTTAGGCGCTGAGAGAGAAAAATGGGCAATATTATTCCAAAAAGCAACTGCACTATAAATCCAAGCAAAAGCTTAATAAAACACACTTTTATTGTTTTATATTTTATTCAACCTCCAAGCCAGGCAACATTATATGATCTTTTCCCATTAGAATGATTGAACCATCTGCCACATTTCTTTGACTTCCCACTTCAGCACTGAAAACGTTCATAAAGGATCTAATGAGGGCTGGATGTTGTGTGTCAATAGTGAATTAGACCGTGACAAATGAAATCAGTGCAGACGGGTCGCGTTGGTGAAGCGGTTTCACGTCTGTGAATGACAGGATGTGACACGTGTGGACGTGTATGTATTTGTTTGACTGAAACACCTGCCGCATGTGGAGGCATTCAGACTAGGAGAGAGTGTGAAATTAGGAGTGCTGACAGTTTACATTTACACAGACACACAACAATGGTGTTAATTACTTTTATGACAGCCTTTGTTGCTTCGTGCGGTTCTATCAACATACTCAATCAAAATCAATTGCATCATGTTCCCCAAAAGCTCTGCATTATTTACAGTGTTTAGAAAGCATCTCCAAAACTGTAGCTTGCCAAGATAGAACCTATTAGCTTTTTAGCATTTTTGGAGCCATTAATTTATCGATTGATGACATTTATTACATAGAAGTGATCACTGTGAATATTCTGCAAAGCTTCTTTTGTGTCTTGTAAGAAAAAATTAACTTCTAAACTAAAGGTAAAATACTATTTGATACATACTTTATAACTCCACTGAATATTATCTTTTAAGCAGAAACTCCAAAAATCAGTTTGTAAAATTCTGTGCCAGGATTTCTGCAAACACTTTTTTTGTGGTGATTCAAATGAAATCAGATTGAGGGACCAAAACTAACAGTTGTGTAACAAGATCATCTGTGTTCATCCAAGCTGGCCTTACTTAACCGCAGGATTTCACAGTTACAATGTGTTTTAGGAAATCTTGAATATTTTTGCTTCAATCAGGACTTACACACCCTCATTTAATATATTTTTTCTGTCAATACTGTACATTTGTTTTCAAGCCCTTATTTCTATTTTTCAACTCCTTACATTGATTTAACCACAGAAACTAGAGACAACTCATGTAATGAAGACAAATCCTCAACGGTTCCTCTGAGAGAAGTAGTAAAACATCTTCAGGTTCGATTATGAGCATCTCTGTGGTAATAAGTGCTTCTGGGCCCTTTTTTGAGGCGATGTGAGGGCCAGGTGTTCAACTGTTTAAGACTTTCTTCTATGTTAATCCACTGCAGCCTTTCAAGTAATCCCATCACCCTCTCCTCTGCCAAACGAGAGCATAATTTACTTAAAAGCATTACTGCTGGAGAGCACTGTGCTGTTTTTTATACACACACACACACACACA
>JAZGTK010009146.1:0-17542 GCA_036877625.1 Ambastaia sidthimunki | reverse complement strand
GTCACATTTTATGGTTGTTTATAATCTCTTCAAACAATGCACAACATGATTCCTGTCTTTTTGCAATGACAAAAGGAGCATTTGGGGGAAATTGTATTTTACACAAAAGTTAGTGTTCAAAGAAATACAATTTTAAACATGAGGCTTCAGATGATGTAATCGGAAGCAATGACATGACTAGACATTCTGACGTTACATTTATATTGAGTCAGTTCGCAAATGTTTTATCCAAAGCTATAAACAAACAAATAAATAAAGAAGAGGATCTATTATAATGTGGATGTCGTAAATAGAATATTCCTTTTAATGTTACTATTTCAATATTGTGCGTGGCTGCTTGTGATAAAATAAGTACAGCGCAACAATTCAAATGTACTAAATAACAAATGCAACAAATATTCTCTTTGAAGAGTTCAAATAAAACACTTCCCTGAGTGAATAAATAGGTTGAGTGGTAACATTCTAATCAATCCAATCACTGCAAAGTGGCAAGTAATTATGCTAATTGCAAAGGATCTTATTATTTACAACAATATCACCTAATTATTAACACATTCCCAGAGAGGCTTAGTTTGACCCGGTAGAACTCACTGAACATCTATAGGCATTATTTACTTTTTCTTGTAGTTTTCTTTAATATGCTCTTTGTGATCTTTAGCACAGTTAGTGAACCACAGGTTGTCAGCCCAGTTTTAGGCTAATTAGATTGCTTGTTGATATAAGAACGTCTCTGAGCTCTGCCATCTGTCTATGCTTTGCAGTTGAATGCTTATGAGCTCGTAAAATCTTGTGCGACTGTAATACTTCAGAATAATTGGACAGTGAAACTTCTGGTTGAAAAATAAATCCTGACCACTCTGAATCAAAACACTGTAGCACTATTTAAATTGACATTTGAGTAGGTCTAACAATTTTACCTTACAGTACAGCATTTGTTGTGTCAAATATACGGTACTGAATGCACCAGGAAGGATATGTAATTTGGATGCATGCACCCATTGCATTTATTGTGTCTTTTGAAATATTTGAGACTTATGATTAGTGCCAATGCAACAGAGCAAGCAAGGCTAAATAATTTACAAAATGTATTCAAATAAAGTTTAATGAACAGCATAAAGTAAATTCTTATAATGCAGAAAGTTGTAGTTTTACATTTTTATTTCATGTTAACCCAAGCCAGTTTTAATTATTGTATAAGTGGCAGAGGAGGCTGAAGACATCTGTAATTGGTGAACGGAATCAAAATGGACATTTAAAGGGCACAACCTCATTTACTTTCATGCAAAATGTGTCTAAAAATAAGGAAAGGGAGGCAAACAACTTTATTTCTTTATAAGTAATGAAACATTACCAGAGGTGAACTTTCAAGTCAATTAGTTTTTAGTAGCACTTGAGTTTGTCATCAAGCCTGCTTGTGGTTAATCCAACAGACAGGGAGATTTTAAAATCGTTGAATGACAGGATCATAAGTTCTTTTTCCATCAGAGATACGAATTTATGTATAAAATCAGAATACAATTTGCGAATAAAACAAGCCAATACATGCAAAGTCACATGAGGTGAACATAATGCCTGTTTAACAATATGAATGGCTCTTTATCCCGTCATGATGGTGCCTGTCCACAGTAGATCTGTCTTTAAAGGTTTATGTATTATTAAAAAAAAATCTAATAGGATTTTTTACTTCCTGAACCTGTAATGGTTACGCTGTGTTCAATACTGGACACCTCTCTCACTATGTCCACAAATCAGTTTGAACCACTCTGACTGGTGGAAATGAATAAACTACTTACAAAGTTAACAACTCACCCACTTGAAGTTCACCACTCTGACTCACAGAGATTTAAAAAATAAACCTAAAATAACTTAAAACAGAAACTGAGACATGAGTAAATCAGTTTTAATGAGGCCTGTTTTTTTGTGATTGCTGTCATCTCACACATACAGAGAATTTCACTAATGATCTGAAAAGTTGAATGTTAATGATTAGTTTAGGTTCACAAAAACAAACATATGCAAAAGTTTAAAATATTGAAAAAATACTTTTGATAAACAGTTTATTAATATAAACGAATCATACCAAGTGTGATTTGTTGTTTTTATCAATGTGGATACTTTCTAAACATCAAATAGAATATAAAACTATATAAAAAAAGACTTAAAAAAGACTTAACACATAGTGAGGACTTTGCCTCTTTATTTCAGATGTGTATATATAGTATTTATATACTGAACATACATAAATACAATGTTTATGTTTAATCATATGTTTAAATTTACATGTAATGTAAATATCTACATGCTACTTAAGTATCATAAGTAAGAATAAAGACATGTCTGGTTGACTTTTATGTCTTTTTAAATGTTGAAGTTCTCACCACCTCTGAGAAGCCAAGCCAGTCTCTCATTTCTTCTTTCAATGTGTAAATTCTGTTTGGAATTTCACGTTGTTACAACCAGTGATAACCCGGAGGCTTGCATGGTAGCCTACATGTTTAATATTTTTTGCATGTTTTTAACTTTCATCTTCACTTTTTTCCACACCAAAGTCTTGTCAGAGTGGTTGCTACTTTTCTCAAGAACATCTTGTAAAAATCAACTAAGAAATGGGAAGGAGGGTACATACAGTACGGGTCATGCTTACTATGGTGTGATTTGTTTTCATGTTTTGTTATAAAGGCATAATTTTTTTCCATACCAAACACATTCCAGACTGGTTGCTGTTTTTCTCTGTTTAAAGATACAGCAATTTTATGTGAAATTCAACTGACAGCTAATAAATATAAACTATAGGCTTACCGTAGTGATTCAGAGTAAGAAAAAGACGAAAGATGAATTTATAATCTATCCACTCATTATTTAAATCTAAACGATGAAAAGTTCAGCTTTAAGGGAAGGAATTAAAGTGAGGATTGTACCTGTAATCGATGTTCATTTTAAAATGTTGATTTAATTATCTTTATAATATATCTTTATATTTAATTATAGTTTTGGTTGAATCCTGTGACCTTGTTTTCTCTTGTTATTCTGTTAGTTTAGCTGTTGTCTAATTAATTAACCAAATCGTTTCTAGTTTATTTTCCTGTGCAATAATGCTAGGGCAATTGTGGCCTACTGGTTAGTGAGTGAGGTTGTAATCCAAAGGTTGCTGGTTTGATTCCAGTGCTGGTAGGTAGCAACTGAAAAGTGTGTGTTCACTCGACACCACTGATGAGTTAAATGTCATGTTTGGGTAATGTCAGGTCATGTTTTGGGTATGAGTTACCATATCTAACAAAATGTCACTTTTACTTCACTTTATACTCCTTGTGTTTACTGTAGTCCAGGTAAAATGATCGACCACATCAAAAACAGCTTCACAAATTCAAGATTACATTCTCAGTTTTAAACAACTTGTTTGGAAACAGATGTTTTGTGTGTATTTCATTGACAGTGAATTTTTACCTGGCATCTCCTTTGTCATTTTTATATTAGGCTTCAAATGCAACAAATAAGACTGTTGGACAATGGTGTAAGGAAGGGACAGATGATTTAATATGGTATTCCTTAAGGACATGTCCTTGGCCCTTTTTCATTCAGCTTGTTTTGCATCATTTTTCAGAGCGTGTAAAGTTGGAAAAGCAAAGTCACAAGAAAACTTTGTAGAAATATCTGAGAAATGGAAAACAGGGTACATACAGTACGAGTCATGGTTACTGTGGTGTGATTTGTTTTCATGTTAGTAAGATGAAAGGCTTTGCTATAATATTAACATTTGTACAATTTATTCTCACTTCATTATTGGTTGAGCCTGCAGTTCCCTGTAATACGTAGTCACAGTGGCATTTAAATAAATAAGAACAGACAAAGAAACACTAAAGGGTGATGCATCATCCGCCTTTAAGTTAAAACAATGCTGTCCTTTCTGTGTAAACCCCCCCCCCCCATCTTTTTTATGCAAATTACATTATTATTTATTGCTCCTCATTCACAAAACTCAGTGCTTTTTTCCTGGCATAGTTAACGTTGAGCAGTGGGTGCAATTTATTCCTAACAAATCAAAACAATGTTGTTTCTTAATTTAAGACTACTGTACTTTACTGTACTGTGCTTTTTCAGAAATGCCAAAATGCAGAAGGCTAATTATTCAGCTTTGGTGACACTTAGATTATATATTTGTGTGAAAGGTATGATGTAAATTAATGCATGAATAAAAAAGAAAAAAAAATCTGAGAGTTAGAATACGTCTGAGTGATGGAAAATGAAAAGTACAAAATGAAAAAAAATATGATTATCTGTGTTATGGTGAACAAAAAAATGAAGCAAAATTTAAACCAGCGAGGGTGAGAAATTCACTGTGGGTTGACTAATGTTCTGCCCAAGCACACAGAACCCACAGATCTTGAGGGAACGTTGTGCAATGAGTGTTTTATAATAACTTATAGAAGAATTCATCATCGTCTCCTCAGGGCATATAATGTACATACAGAACTTTTGCAAACCCATGAGTTTGATCATTATGATGAAAAATTCACAGGTCCATCAGTGGCTTCCAGTCTATTTAAAAAAAACGTTAACACTAAAAGCAGAATACGCTTGATCCCACCCCAGAGTCAACCTTGGAACATCTCATTTGGACTCAACAGCAGGGGGGGTTGCGATATGCCTTATTGCCTGACATTTAAATCTGCAGCTCCGGTTGTGCAGATCCCACAAACAACCATTGAGACGTGAGCATTTTAATAGGAGTTTCAGTTCTATTCGTTTAAGTCCATTCATCATTGTAATTATGCATCAATCTCGCTAATTTTTAAGTATCATTAACCTTGGCAATCTCCTTCTCAGTGTAACGCCATCTGTTAATTCCTTCAAAGTTGCGGTGGCACTCAACGCACGATCAGTCTTTTCTCGAGTGCTTTGGAGAAATGATGCAGATCTCAGGGGAGGGTTTTGGAGGGGATAAAAGCACAGAGCATCCACACATCCCTGGACCAGTTAATGAACTATCACTACCAAGAACATAGAAATGGATTAGCTGCTAACGCTAGCTTCCCCCCACCCAGCCCTCCAGAGGCGACCATTACTCAGCCACCGATGCATTAGAAATGCGGCGTAACCTAACATCATCAGAGGAGTAAGCCGTCAGAAGGTACCACTTCACACATCTCCTCCAGTTAAATTAAAATCTCAAGACAGGTTGTTTAATTCTGTGGAGCCTGAATGACTTAATGTACTCTTGTCAAGTGTGTTTTCCTTGAAGTTTACATTCAGTTTGGCATTAATTGCAATTACTGGAAGTGTATATAATTCTCAGGTGGGGCTGCACTGCCGTGCCTACTGATGCATACAAGCTAAATGAATTCAGTTTGCTTGTTTTCTATTTGTCACAGTGTTCAAACAAGTGCTCACATTTTTAAGAGGTAGACGTATGCATGAAAAATTTACCAGAAGATGTACAAAATTTGTGATGTGAATATTTGATTAGTGATAGGGTAGGATTTCATTTATGAACTGAGGGGGCGTGTTATCTACACTTGTGGTGTAGTGCACTGCCAATGGAATATGTTAAGACTTCAGAATTTCCGGGATTTAGAACAACTGATAGAGCCTTTAAAAGATAACATTTTTCATATGTACGTGTTTGTACGTGTTCCGAAAACATAACTAGTCTTTGCAGGCTGTTTACTCAACACACTTTTATCACAACAACAAGCAATTCCCCCTGGAAGTGAAACACAAAGATATTATTTCACATCTGAACTAGTTGGTAATGAATATAGCTGGTAGGCCCAGGCCTTATATGCTTATCAGAATAAAGACAATCAAAGCAATTTTCTGTCTTTTGTTAATAATTATTTAAGTACTTAAAGGTTTTTTTAAGAAGTACTTAAAAAGTCTAAGTTTAAAACATTATTTTAAGTGCTAACATGTCCTACATGGCCTTATATAGGACAAATGTTTGAAATACTGATATTGCAATTTCCAAGAATAGAGTCCAAAATATATTCTATGACGTGAGGTCATTATGAGGTCGCAATGGAGACTTTTTCTATTTTTATTTAAACTATTTAAAAATTCAAAATATTTTATTGGCTGTTTTCATATGAGGTGTTATTTTGTGTTAGGTTACATGTGGTTTGTAATTTTGTGTAATTTTTGCCCAAAAACAGTTAAACCCTGATTTGTCATTTTGTATTGAAATAAACAGCAGGAATGTTGTTTGGGTAACAGGGTTACAATTAAGATGGATAAAACCTAAATTAAGTTATCATTCAGTAGCAGCTTAATTATTTGGGACCAAATGTTGATTTGTAACTATTAATCCCTGCAAATACTACTACTATAATTGTTGGATACAGTCGACAATGTCAAGACCTTTAAGGTGGGACAGGCCAAACAGACAATGGATGTTTTAAACTAGTAATTTTTTTATCTAGCAAATCTGTTTGTTTCAACAACAAAAATCATGGAATTAAAAAAGTATTTTGACAACAAAGTGTACCATTTTGATAGAGGGCAGTGGATATTTTTAAGCACCAAACCCATTTTTGGCGCAGGAAGGTGGGTATGCGAGCATTTTATGCATATTCCAATTGCATCGAGCAAGATTAATAGCATTGCTCTGTTTCATTATTTGCTTTCTGCATTTAGATCCGGACAGGTGAACTGTATTTATGCAAAGTACTGCATTGTTTACTCAAGCATTTACATGCGTTTCGCCATGGGAACTGCTCTCTTCTCAGTCCTGTGTGTCAGGACTCTGGTGGATCTGATAAATGAACAGGAAAACCTCACCATTACTCACCTGATTCTGTCCCACTGCTTCTATTAATTCAGGGTCTACCGTCATAGTAAGTCTGAGCCTCATATGTGCTTATGCAAAAACAAACTGCTAGCAAAACCAAGCTTAGCAGAGGATTTTTAACCTTAAAAAAGTTTGCCAAATTTAAGTTTATAAGCACAGGAGCCACCGTAGCAAAAAAAAAATAGTGACATCAACGTCTCTTTGCAAATATTTAAACCTGTTACTTTTTATTTTTAGGGATAAAAGGTGTAAAAAAGTAATGCTGTGTTGTTTCGCACTTAGATGCTTGAACTGACTGACAGTTTGATGATACGAATGTGCAATTGAAGTAATAAAGGTCTCCATTCAGTGCTATTGTATTATTCCATTGTGTTCACACAATGATACCAGAGTTCAATAACTGTTATTAAGCAGACAGTTATGAACATGAGAGTTTCCCTGAATAATGCATTACGGTTAATAGGCACTAGGGGAAAACATTCCAGACTGTACAAACGGCTCAGGTCAGGAAAGGCAGGAAACCTAATCAGTACAATTTATGCTCTCTACTACAATATTACAGGCTGTTATATTCTGAAAAAAATAAAAACTACTTCAAATGCTTCCGTTCAAGCATGGACAAAAGCTCTATGTATCTCTCTCATTTATTCTGTAATTTACTTAATTCTAAAAGAAAGTTCTTTGCATTTAAAACATTAAACATTTGAAGTGTTTATTTTGGGGCTACTGTTTGTCCTTAAAGTTAGAGTATCCAATGTCCTCTAACTCTTTAAAATAGATTATGCTGTACAGAAATATGCACTCAACGTTCAGAGAGTTACACTTCAATGGTATATTTTACTTTTCTTCAGAAACTGAAAAACTTCTTAGCCAGATTCCCTACCAAGATGTTCTGTGAGGTTCCAAACCCAAGTTGTGCATCAGTGACTGGGTGAGGAGTGCAGCTTAAATCATTTAAGACCATTATTATGAATCCACCATGCAAGTTTGAAGATCAGTGCAGGGATTGGTTCACATTGCTTTCAGAACCACAAATGTGGGAGAACCAGAATCAATTGAGTCTAGCGTTTGATGTTAACAGCTGTTTGACGCCTTACCAGCGATGCTGGACCCCGGCTTTGTCTTTCTGAACTGAGCATTGTGACAAAACAGCTGACTCAGAAAATGGATTGTATAAGGAATCCAATGGAACATTGAAACATCTCTTGCGAATGTCTGTCCATTAGATTTAATCCATTTCACCTCTAAGAAAACAATGAAAGGAAGTGAATTTGAATAGAGTGTTTGTGAAAGGCTGTGTTGTAAAGTCTGATTAAAAGAAGGTTTTTTTTTAACTGCAGATATAAAAGTAATTTGTACATGGATGTTTAGTATTCTATAGAACCAGGGCAATCTCAGTTGTATTTTTAGGTATACACATAAATTATATACATATATTTGTTTGTGTGTGGATAGACACTAGACCCTTTTATGCAAGCAGCCTGTTAAATTACAGAAACATTTATCATATAAAATTTATCATATAATTATCATATATTTATTATGTAAGAAACTTCGTCAGTGAAAATAATTAAACTTTTAATGGCAGTTTTTAAAGAGTGTGCTGGCCTTTTTTTTAAATACTTATTGGTCTGTCGACATTAAGCAGAACAGAATGAAATCATTATAATGTCAAATTAGTTCATGTCAAATATGTATTAAATGAATGTGACATTAATTTAATTTAGTAGCACTTACTATAAATACGATAAAAGATCGATCACTCAGTCCCATGAATTCAAAAATCTATTAACCTCAAAAGATTCAAGGAAAATGAAACATTTGTACCATGTTAAGTTTTTAATGCATTCAAATGTTTTTATTTTAAATGTTTAAAGACTGTCAAACATTGATACATTACGTTTYAGTGTCTGTTTAAATGACTGTACATTAAATAAAATGTATTTAGATTTTCCAGACACTRATAAACCATATAACTTTAATGCATTAAATAAAATGTCTGCCATACTGTAAATGTAACCTATAGTTAAGGCACAGAGCTGTTCACATTTCCATGCCCAGTATCTAAACTAAACCAAACCATTTCAAACACTTAAACTTAAAATTATTTGCTCCAGCAAAGCCTTTTTGCTTCCATCATATAGTTTAGAAAATGTTGGCTTAAAAATAAGCCACAAAAGGCTCATTTTATAGATAACATAGGGACTTTTAACTACAGTAGTAATACCGCATTGCAGAGAGAAATGGGCACAGAGAAAGAGAGAGAGCCAGCAATCCAAATCTATAGGGAACCTGAACTGGAGAAATGTGGACATAATTATATTTGGCATGGCCTATGGTTTGTGCTATTAATGTTCTATGTGAGTGTGTGTGGATCTGTATGGCTTTACATATGTGTGTTTGTGAGGTCTGATTCCTCATTACGATCACAGCCCCCCCTGACAGTTTCATTAAAGGTGTAGATTTCTCCTGTCAAGTGGAATAAAGTATTTATAAACAAACCTCCAAAGCTTTTCTCTTGTCTGTGTGCATACAGAGTCTTCCATTAGCCGGTTCAAATCAATGGATCGTAAGAGCACCCCTGTCCCTCTTTATCTGATCTGCTGATAGGAGTGTGTGTGGGGGCCCTTCTAATTTCAGGAACATATCTTTCTTTGTAATAGTTAAGTGTAATATCGATCCGGCTTCACACATTGTCCCTGACACCTGGCATGGGATAAATGAGTTTGGTGAAGTGGTATCTCAGGATTTTCAGGGACTGGAATTTTCGTTTTCCAGAAAACCTGGGCCATTTTTAAAAGCCTTTCATTCACTCTGACAGGCCATTTCAAGCCAATTTGAGACTTTTCTAAGTGGATATCTTTATGCAAAAAGGTACAAATCATTGCGAAAGGTTTCTGACAGGTTCCAGGAACCCACTTTTCTAGTCAAAAAATGGCCCTGAGAAAATGTTTGTCATTTTTAACAGACAATCATGTAGTTGCTGAGAACAAAGAAAACATTTTATGATCGTTGCTAATTTTTATTTAAAAAATAGCTACAATGTGATAGTAAGCTACTCCATTCATTGACATGCCATGGTTTAATATCACTCTCAGGGCTATTTCTGTAAACACTAGCAAAGTCTTGTGGGAGATTTGTGTCTATATCCACTAAGGTACATTTTGATTTAAAACTGTTTTCTCTTTTACTAACTTCTCTGAGTTTCTGACAGATAGCTGAATCTACAGTATAAAAGTTTTGTTGCCTTAACATGCTCTTGGAATGAACGTAAATACAAGCGGCCGAGTTCAAGTCCACCACAAAGCTCTTAAATATTAAGATACTTATGTTATGACTTAATATGGGATGTGGGGTCTTCCACAAGCATGTGAATGCAGAACTATCTGACCAAAAACCACATACTTTTTAGAACAGGAAGAACTGTCTGACTGACAGGTAAAGCGACCAATCAGAGAGCCGTCTAAATGACAGGAAAAGTGACAGATCAGAGAGCTGTCTGACTGACAGGTAAAGTGACCAATCAGAGAGCTGTCAGGCAAAATGACCTGAGTTTGTTTTTATGTGGCCTGTTTATCTGAAATAGATTATTATTGGAAAAGATCTAATATTGTGATTAATTTGTGATTGCTTGGGAATAGTCATACATATTAACTTTCCCCCAGCCCACCTCAGTTCAACTCAGATATTTGACATATCAATAGTCCTCCTAAATCAATGTAATAAAGGTGGCACAGGCTTTTTTTATGACACACAAGGACTGTGCAATAATAGTTTATTGACCACACATTCACTCATCCTCTAGTGAGTTCATTCATCTTGTTTATTGGCTTGATTTAAAAGCAAACATCCAGACTGCAGTACATTATTGTCTGAAAACGACATCCTTACATATAAACATGATCAATAATATTGAGCACCTAGTTCTTAAACTTTCATTAATATTATTGCTATTATTATCATACCTTTAAAAGAATCTAAGAAGAACTCAATACGGCTCTGCTAAGAAATGGTAATGATGAAAATAATGCTGTACCAGCAACCACCAAAGTATTGTAAGAGTATAAAAAGAATGAAACAAGAAGGCAAATTGACTCAATGCATGTACAATATTAACAAATTATTAATACAAAAGACAGAAACACAAGAAACCAAAATGAACACTAAACAAGCAGATGTGAAACAATATGTATAGTAAAAAAACGCTATTCCCTAACACTATTAAAAAACGTCACAAGTACAGGAAGTGACACATTAAACAGGCATTGGGAACAGGAAACGGGAAAAAAAATACAACTGCAAAAAATGAACAATATAGCAAAGGTATTTAATAACTTAATTTGACTTGTTATAGACAGTCAAAAGTTTTAATTTTGTTTTAAATCCAAATGGTTCTTAGATGGTCAAAACTTCTTTTATTATGAAAATATATGTTAAGTAGTTAATTTAGTTACTAAATGTTTGCATGTGGATGACCATGTCCATGCTACCACAAAAGTTATTTCTGACACAGGAAAAACTGGTACCATTTTGCAATGTTTACTGCTTCACTGTTTATTGTCTGTCCTTCTCTGCAAAGATATGTCAGAACTATTTTCTTTATAATTGTTGATATGATGGTCTTTCCAACCACACCATCTTCAGGTCCAGATCTCTCACAATTTTATTTGTCACACTGTATTTTCTTCAGAGACACTTTGATGTCTAAATGGATCAATTGTTTTTATTTATTTGAGACAGCTCGATATCTGTATGTGACAGACCCCAGTGTGACTTAAGGGTCAACATCAATGATGTATACTGTATACTGCATACTATTTTCTGAAAATAGTATGTAACTGAAGTGTGCTATATAGTTGTCAACTATGTGGCATATTTCAGAGTTCCAAGTACCATTTCAGAAATAGTTTAAGAAATAGTTTGCTTTTTGAATGTGTAAAAACATCTTAATTGGCTCATATCGCATACATTTTTTAGGATTTTATTTCCCACTTGTGATGTTAGTAAAGGCTTTTCTGTGCCAAAAACAGTACTAATTTAGTTTTCATCCTCTCTCTGCCCTTGAGAGTTAAACTCTTTTACTGCTGTCACTTACATAAGCCTCCTCTTCACATGTAAAATCAGATAAAACACTTTGCTTTGAGTCCAATAATGTTTTTAACTGCCCTGTACTTCAACAAAAGCATGCATTACATTGTGACAGGTTCACAAAACAATCCACACTATATTATGCCCACAAACTGTGTCCATTAGACTAAAATGCACCTGAAAATTTTGTGGCTCCAATAAGCAAAGATGGCAGATTTAAAATGCATAATTCCAAGGGCTCCTACACCTGCCAAACAATTTTCATTAAAATGAACAAGAATGCAAACGGATGGCTTTCTCCAGGTTTTATAGACCTCCTTAAAACGGATAATATTTAGGCCAAATGTATTTTTACAACTAGGCAACCATTGCACGGCAACAAGAGTTATTACCGTTGTTACACTTTGGAGCCATTTATCTATTATATGTCTGCGAACAGGAACTTTTCACCTGTGACTAACCTGATCAGGTGTACGATGGACGTCTTATTCGCAGCGGTCTTCTGCAGATGATTTATAATGCTATACTCCACCGTATGTGTGAAGTCACCCCGGTACTCATTCACCTTACTGTCTTGCTGCAATTGTCTGTCTGTCTCATGTATCAAAGCGTAGTGTGGATTGATTCTATTCCGGGGGTAATTGGTGGCCCCTAGTCTTGACCCTTGCTTCTAATCTCCCTTCTCAAGATGAGAACAGGGATCACAAAGATACCTATCTCTGGCCCACCTTGATGTTGAGAAATGAGATGCCTCAGTCCTGTCGTTATGAATGCGTTCATCCAGCGTAAGAAACCGAGCGTGAGTGTGTGCGCAACAGAGAAACAGCAGCGCTGTGTATGCAGGTGTGGGGCTGCCAGCAAATGCAGCAAATATATCACACCTTGAAATATATGTTATATACAAGTATATATTTTCTGCAGTCCTATTGTGTCTTATTATCATTTAAAAGTAAATATTTCAGTATGTGCTGTCTGCTACCTTTAGTGACCCCTGATAGAATCTATTTACAATGAATGGCTTGCTGAGACTGTTGACACAGAAAGTGACACAAAATGGCTGCCCGGAATACACAACAAGAGTTGCTGCTAACTTCTTGGAGTGTTCCTGTTGGCAGTCCAGAGCTGCCCCGAATAATCTCGCCTCACAGGGGAAAATTCCTGCCTTTTTAATATTCAGCCAACCATCTGCACCATATGTTGATCTCTGGGTAGGATGAGGTTGTGTTTTTGCAGCCTTCTGGAGGGAATGAGGAAGAAAAATAAAAAAAGGCGGCACAGAGCAAGAGAGAGAATTTGAGAAGGAAAATGAGACAGGGAGGAAGAGCAAAAACAGGGGAAGGAATAACAAACAAAAGCAGTGGGGCAAACATTAAGGAACACTGGGGGTCACATCATTTAGTGATCAGTGTTGGGGCGACCAGCATAACTTGTTTAGGAGGGTGACATGAGGTTAGCCGTTAATAGTCAAAAATAGTGTAATGTTTTTGGTAATGAGCCACATTTGGCGATATGCTATGTTGCTGTCTTTTGTTGCATTATATTGAGCATTCAGCTCTACAGCTGTGCGAGCTGAGGGAACATAGTTATTTTAGTAAATAGGTTCATTTGGAATTTATGTAAAATTACAGGTTAAAAAACTCAGACTCATTAACAGCCCCTTGTGGCAATTATCTATTTTGTAATGAATAAAGCATATTTTTGACTATGCCATTATACATTGGAATATAAAATACAAAAGATTATTTGTATAATTCAAATCAAATTATATTATCTTATTTAGGTATATATGTGAAATCAGAAGCCTAGTGTGCACAGTATCATGAATCAATTATGTGGCTATATTTTGGTTGTCTAATTATTTTGTAATTTGCTTGTGTTGTAACGTTCAGAGTTCTCACACAATCACACTAAAATAATGTTTGTAGAATGTCACTGTTGTTATGTTTGTATGCTGAGTGCTGATATCAATTCATGTCTGGTTGACAGCTCATAAGATAAAAACCACTCAGCTTACCACAACAACACTGCAAACCACCATTTATGAAAGATGGTATTTTTTTCATACAAAACTTTTAGTTTGAATTGCAATTTATGTTCAGACTTAAGAATCAATCATGAAGAATCAATCTTATTTTCTCCTTTGGAGAAAGTGTATAAGGAAATCATGTTCAAAGACTTGATGAAAGAGAACTCTAATCACCATACCATTCACTTAAAATGAAACTACAAGAGCAGCATTTTTCCCCACAATGCATTGCAATATGTTATTTAATATTATGGCATAAAACAGCTGCATTGCTAGCTGTAAAAAGATACAGTTAAATCTTGTAAAACTCTGTTTGTTTTTACAGTAACTACTTACAGTTTCAAAGTGGTTTCCCTAGAGCAGCTAGCAAGGAAGAAAACCCACAGAACGTATCAGTGGAAGGCCTCTTGTTCTTGCCACATGTTCTGTTTTTACAGCCAACCTATTAGCAACAAACACAAGACCTAGATGCTCCCTGTGTTTGTGCAGTTCAGTGAGTTTACTCAGCAAATGCTTCTCTCTGATGGGGTGAGGAAAACAAAAAAAAAATACAGGCAGAAGGGCATAGCTGACCTTCATATGCCAATAATGACACTGTTTAGCACAATGCTTTTATTTTGTAAGTGTTTTTGCCCTCACTGAGGCAGGTCACGTATATATATTTACCACTTCACATTTGTTTGGTCACATTTGGAGGCATCGTTTTCAACAAACGAAAGAGCATAATCTGTTTTTGTTTATTATCTGGAAACGAATTCAAATCATTGGGCAAAATATGTATGAGTGCCCCAAGACGAGATTTTATTATTACTAAATCCGACTGTCTTCAGGGTTGCTTTTTCCTCTCTGCCTGTGAACACCATTTTTATCTCAATTGCCGAGGCAGGAGATGTCATATCCAGAGGGGCTGAGAGTTTCTTGCACCGCACATCAATAGATATTCATTTATGTTTGGAAAGTTCGTTTTTCGCCCATCCGTAGGAACATGTCCTTTACCCAGGCTTTCGTACCCCCCAGAAATACCTGGGCACTGCCATCTGTCTTGTTTACTTGTAATGTGACAGTGACTGAATACAACAGCAGGCGGATCTGTGCTGTGGCCCCCTGGCCTGTGAGAATAGGTAATAAGGGACTACATTTAAGTCCCACTGTGTTGGAGCCCTGACTATACAGACGGCCCAGCAGAACCAGACAAAATAATTGGATGTAATTGTGAACAGTGGAGCACCAGTGGACCGGAGAAAAATTAACCAGGGTACCCCGCTTTCCTGCATGAGTAAAGACATGACCAAAGACATAGAAAACATACAGTAGTTCTTAAGTGTATGTTATTCTAATG
Organism: Ambastaia sidthimunki; assembly: GCA_036877625.1. Taxonomy (NCBI): domain Eukaryota; kingdom Metazoa; phylum Chordata; class Actinopteri; order Cypriniformes; family Botiidae; genus Ambastaia; species Ambastaia sidthimunki. Next base: position 2,305 of record JAZGTK010009146.1, on the reverse strand, counting down.
GCTTCAAAAAAATTCATACAGTATTATTGTAACAAGAAAAGTTGAATTTCATATTCACTAATGATCATAATTGTGATGTATGGAAAAGGACTTTCTTTTGACTTTATAAAAAAACTCTTTGTGTTCATGAGCTATAAAGCCAACAATTGATATTATACAAAAATAAAGAACAAGACCATAAATGAAAAAGTGGTATAAGAGAAAGTGAAGAAAAACAGCAATTTTAAGAATCTGGTGTATTTATACTTGACTGAAAATTTGCTTAAATTAACACACTTGAGCCAGAGAATGACCTTGCTGTTTGTTAGACTACCAAACTGACAAAACCACTGAGAGTCTTCAGAGAAGTGCACTTAGCATGGTCCTCAAACTGAAAAAAAAAGTTCAAGCAAAACACCTGCTTTCCTCTGAAACAGGTCCTGTTTCAGTGTTTGCTTCAGACACTGAATTAAACTCCATGTGCTTTCTAATCCTTATGCAACTCCCTTGTCAGATTGACTTATGTGCCTAAGTGCTTCTTAAAACCGGCATATTCTCACATGGCAGTAACTTTTGCATTCCCAAAAACTGTGGGCTAAAGGTTGAGCTCCTAAAGACTCCACTAAAGATCACCTTGGGTTCCTCCACTTGTGAATATCACCTCACTGTGGTATAAATGATTCAAAGTACATTTTTACATTTCCTGAAGTTGTGGTCTCTGTTTTTTCTTGCTCTTGTAAAAGTCTGCATGGTAACACTTTTTTCGCTAGACATTCTACTGACTAAAGTAACTTTACAAGTACTTGTGAAGTTACTGAACTTAACTTGAACTTAAACTTGAACTTAAACTTATTCTACTAACCCTACAACTAGTTAACCTACCAGTACTAATGCTTTAATGAGAGCTAGTTGACATGTTGTTGATGTAGTTACTTCCATTAGGAAGTCTAATTAAGTTAAAAAATTATAAATAATAAAGTGTAACCGTCTTCATCATGATTTGGTTGCTAAAGTATTCTGAGTAGATTGCTATGTGGTTGCAAGGTGTTTTGGGTAGTTGCTAGGTGCTTATTTACTGGCTAAAGTAAAAAAGCTTGTCCTAAAGCTTGGTCTGAATATAATATGTCTGAAGTCTATATGACTAGATATGGCTCTGGATTTTGGTGCCTGTTTTATTTTCAGCTAGGCAGTGTATGAAGTGGGCTGGTACTCACGGTATCAACAAAGTTTAAGCAGTTTTGCGCTATTCTGTTTACATTACCAGTAATTATTCTTGCGTACTAAGAGTGTTTATTATTTGCTGGTACTCTCTCTGCAATCCGCCCTGCTGCTTTCCCAGACAAAGATATTTTCACAAGCCTTATTTTGGACATTAACATACTGTTTACAGCTTAAGGATTAAAATGTATAGGATTAAAAAGTGTGTATAGTGTGTCTTAAAATTGTTCTATGTCTAGGGTTGTGTATTGTATATTTATTTATTTATTTTTTCTCTCTGTGTAACACCGTGGTCCTGCGATGCCCACTTATGTAGCGGAATGACAATACATCTCAACCCCCCTTAACCCTTAATGTGGCCAGAAATCAACAATGTAGATAAGATGTGCCTGTCTGACGACATGTGAAACTGTTAATCTTAATCAAAATGCTTGAGTTTATGTGACTACAAAAGATATGTCTTGAACAGGCCATTTATGTACTAAAGTTAGCTAATTAGCCAATTAGCTTTTCCTAAAAAAATTACTTAATGTTAATGCCAAAAAATGTGTTTACAGTAAATAAATGGCATTATTCTATTCTATTTGGAATATAAAAATTTCTAGATGTGCTGAAACTAGACTTTATGTACAAATTATGAAGAGAATTTGTACTGTACATTTTCAGTGTGTGCAATCCTAATGCTTTTCCAAGCACTAGATATTTAAATCTGACACTACAATGACTTTTAGAGAAGTCTTTCTTCTTGTTCTTTTAGAACAGTTTTTATAGTCTTCAGCGTTGTCCTTAAAAGTCAATAAGTGTCTCCTCTGAAGAGGTTTGTTTTGCTTCTTTAAGATTCCTGACCCTGGAATACATCAGTCATTCAAAAACACTTGCACATGTTATCATTCAAATCATTCAGACCACATTCAAAGAGAGTTCCAGACCTGAGTTCTTCACATGCTTAAGGTTAAAAAAAGAGAAGACCTGCATAAGTCAGGCCCTCCAGGTCAGTTCTGCAAGTCTAATGTGAACAGAGTCCACAGAGAGGTCAGCTTACTAAGGACAGGAAGGTTCTGAGAAGGTGCAGGACGGTTGGGTCTTCTAAGCATCAGGGAATTAAAAC
>JAZGTK010009145.1:0-17542 GCA_036877625.1 Ambastaia sidthimunki | reverse complement strand
ACATGTTCTCGTTTCTGTACCTCCCACAGACTGTAGCAAGAAATGACTGTTCCATTTGTGGAAAAAAGTTGCCCTTACAGAACAGACACATGAATTTAACATGTGCAAAAACACGATCAGATGTAACATTTGTGGTTTTGGAACACTTTAATGTGAATCCCATGTAAATTCCTATGGAAAACTCATGGAATCACATGTGAAAAATTGTTTTTGCACACGAAATTTATGTTTTTCCAGTAAGGGTGCTCAAACTTTCTTTTTAATCATGAATTCCTACATAGCAGCAGTCATATCACTTATATTCAGAAAGACATATATTTCTAGCCACTCTAAAAGAGGAAATTGCTTAGTAAGTGCCAGTAATAAATTTCAAAGGTACAAGGTACTTAAAATTCTACAAATAGCACTAAATTGTTGAAAAGCTGCAGGAAGTGATGGTCACTTGGGTATATAGAGGATCATTAACCTTGACTAAGAGCAGCAGAGCTTTAATGTCACTTCTTTGTGCAGTGCCAAACCGAGGCCAGTCTTCTACAGGCAAATTTTGACTAGCACAGAGAGCAAAAGTTCATCCTACCAAAATTTCACAGCAGTCAACAGCAAAGAAAATATTTGCATTTGTAGAAATATTACATACAATCATAATGAGACAGATTAAAGGACAGATAAACTCTGTTCTGTTGCATGTTACAGCAGCCTTTATAAAGCGGAGAAAAGCTAAGACCAAATACACTTTTTTCTTCTCAATATTGTAGTTTGATTATTGTTCCCTAATTAACAATTTTGTATGTATGTGTAGCTTAAATTCTCACCTCAATTTAAGTTATTAAATCTGCCTAAAGTTGATCCAGGACTTTATTCCATTTAGCTCCAAAAGAGCAAGTGTGTTAATCTTTAAAAGCTGCAATCTGTAACTTTTGCCTCTCTGTCGCCATCTCTGTTTAAAACATGAAGTTGCAGGTTACATCTACTGAAGTCTAATTAAGCAAAACTGACCCAGGAAATCCAACCCAACAGCATGTACTATGCTCAACAACCGTTTTTTTGTTCATTTTCACCCCAAAAACCCCCCCAAACTTTACGAATTGCAGCTTTAAGGAATAACAAAATCATCCCACATAATTGGGCTCTTGACTTTAAATGAGTCTGACAACTCTGATTTAAGGCCTCCATTATAACACTCCAAGTAACTTCAGTGTGTGTTGAAACTACATGATATTGTTTCTTTTGCACTGTGATTTTGAATCTTCACCGAGTTGCTGATGCATGAGACTTCACAGCAAGACAGACCGAAGAGGAGTGAAGAGAGAACGCCTGAGTTAGGACCTGGTCCTGTTTCAGACCCTCCTGAGAGAGCCAGAGAGCAGAAGAGCAGAAAATCAATGGCTTAAAAACATCCATGTTTGAATGAACCCAGCATGAATGTTCCTCTCACGCCACGGGGGTCGTTGCTTCATCCGTGTTGTAGTTATCAGGGTTTGTGAGATAAAAACAGGAGAGATTAGATCTTCTCACGGTCAAATGAATGGCGGCCACACGGATGCTGAGTCCGGAGATTATCAGAATGCCCCTGTCTGACAGAACAGCATGCAAACTAAAAAAGCTCTGATGGATCTTTCCTCTGTTTCTGCCAGGACGAGCCATTATAGAAAACCTCAGTATAGTTATGGTGGAAAAAAACACATGCTTGGTGTGAAAACCTTGCTTGACTTTATTTAGCTACTGTATCTCAGCGTGGGGGAAGATCCCTTGGAGGGGATCCAGAGACACTGCATCGAAGAGATAAAGCTGACAGAAGTCTGTTTTGGCAGATAGGATAATGAACACGGCCTTGTTTTAGAAAGAGCTTGAAATTAAGGTGAGCTTTCAAACACCTTTACAGCAAAAGTGTGTTGCTGTTAATTGTAGCCCTCGAGCAGCCCAAAGACAGCTCCTGAGAGTTCCTCCAGGCAGTAGGAAACCCAAGAACTGATTCGACGCATTTGTCTAGTTCGCTTACCGATCTTCTCCATCTCGAATCTATTTATCTTTTTGTATCTTTCTGAATTTTCATTTGAGCTAATGCATAATGAATCAGGACCTATTTGGAGGCATCTGCGCCCAGACAAATTAAAATAAATGAGCGAGGTGGAGATCTCTCCTCATTTAATAATTCATAAGTCACATAATCACAAAGAGGAAAAGTCTGAAGTTTGTTCACACCAAATTCCGTAACCAGGCGATTAGGGAATACGCTACCGTCTGCCAGATCAGATCCTCCCTCAAAGTCATGGAAGAGAATTAGCATCTGTTTAAACCAATCAATATGCAGGGTCATGATAATGTGACACACCGGGACAATGTAAAGCAAGACGAAACGCACTCCAGATTAAAAACATGACCTTAATGGGTTTCATCCCAACACGGCTCGTTATAATCACTCAAACAAACACTTGCCGTGTGATCTTATTTGACTATTAGCCAAATTACTCCTCAGTTTATTTCCTATGAGCCCCCTGTGTCAATTGGGAGCAGTATGTCAGTCACACGGAATAATCTCCCAGGTTTCCGTGTTTGGAAAGAAGCAGATTTGTAAAGGGTTCAACAAATGTCAAGATAGACATCTCTCAGAACAAAACCAAAAGATACTGCTACAAATATTAAAACCGGAAATTTGAACTGGAATAAACCATCAGCCCGCTTCCTGGAATACAGAATAAAAATAAACAGCCATCGATCATTGGCTTCATTCCGAACCCTGCCAACAGGTGTCCTGGAGGGAATCTCATTGCTTATTATGGGGTGTGTCAGACCAGACTGTTCAATGGAATTGGATTATATCAGGTGACATGCCAGTCAGAAATAAATTCCCTTTCCTTCTGCATATGGGGTTTTAAACAGAACTCCTCTCTCAATACACTCAAGAGCTTTTCATTTGTTTGCAAAGGAACTTCTAATTCTTCAGTGCTAATTATATTTCTGACACATTCTTCAGGGTAATTTGATAAAGAAAACAAGAATAACAACACATAAAAAGGTGTTAGTGTAAATCTCAGCTCAGTCGGCATAAATCAGTTTGACAGAAACAAACACGACTGAGTTGAGAATAACCTCAACAGACCCTGATCATGTACTGTACAACCCATGTTTAAGATTCAATGAAAGTCACACAGATAAAACAGCATGTACATGTGTCGGCTAATTACACACATTAAAAGGGGCAATAAAATGCTACACATTATAGACGCTCCATTGGAAAAAAAACCTGGATAATAGCCACAACACAGTTTTAGCACAGATTAATAGTTTACAAGTGTATAGATTAGAGAGATTTTCACAGATTAAATAGCGCAAAACAAACAGAAAACAGACGGTGAAGGCGGGAAGTTCGACGGGGTGCTCTGCATTACGGCGCGGAAAATCCTGTTGTTTGGAATCACGTTCTCGCGTTTACAAACATTTAACAGACGCCAACTGAGAAAATCTTTAAACCAAAGGTGTCACACCCATGGAATCACAAACACCATTGCTCTATACTCACAAAGCAAAGCACACAGAGCTAATGTGTGGAGTCATGTTGTGGCAGGAAAACTGAGGATTTTTTCCAACAGCTGGCAATGCTGGTGGACCAGGTGTGTTCAGCTAGTTCAAATTTGCTCAGACGTACTTTCATAGCCAAGAATCTTGCTACCTGCGGGTGACAAATTAAAAACATAGCAAGCATGGTTGACCAGGCCAAAACTTTGGAAGATGTGTTAGAAATTGGAGGTGAGACTTACACGATCAGACAAAACCAGTAGGCATTTGTACCAAAATAACATCTGACAACAAACAAATGTGTTGAAGAGTATAGAAAACAACATGGCTTTGTTGGTTCAGCAAGATCCAGAATTTAAATGGCTCTACAGTCCACTGCACAACAACTGTGTCCCCTGAGTCTGATACATATCAGTGTTATTGATTTATCATTATATTTATAGCGGTTTGATTCATATTACACTGTCAAGATCACCTTCTAATTTGAATTCATTTTCTTTGACTTTTGGTGAGCAATAATTCAATAGCTAAACATATTCATTATTGAAATGTGGGTGGGATTTTAATGATCTCAGATCATATCACTAGTGGGTCAGATGATCTAATCTATTTAGGGGTTATGTTGTTGACACGGTCTTAAATCAGTTTGTAAACATGGCATTGTTAATCCATTTCCTGTTTGTTAAAACCTTTTATCAAACCTACAAATTACATTCTGTAATATAAAGACTTGTATTGTATTGTATAATATTGTAAACAAAATTTCCTATTTATCTATTATTAATAGATAAAAAGATCCTCATTAGATTATTCACCAGAAAATGTGGGGAAATTTTGTGAGGGTATTTTTGCATGTAACAATAAGTCATAATTATCTTCATCAATATAATTAATCCATGTTTCCTCAATGCTGGTGGTCTGCTGTACCCCGGTGTTACAGCTACACTTCCCCAGCTGGGAGGAAAATGGCCGTGTGGGAAGAAGTATTGTTAAAAGACAACAAAGAATTTGTAGTGAGAGAGAATTGCTTCCTTTATGCTAATACAGCACCAGCTAATGCAGAGACAAAAGTAATGGCTGCTCAAGTTGATTTGAGCTATGCGAAGAAAACAACATTTGCATTAGTGACTTTCATGGGATTCATGTCAATAATTAAAATGTATTTTCAGCAGAGGTGTTGTGCGTACAATGCAGGAAAAATTTTACATTAACTACTGTACTGTCGTGACTGCTGAACAGATTATGGTCAGATATTACAGTAACAATGTCACCTGACTACTTCCCTATTCAAGAGAAAAGACACTGTCCCTCAGCTGTTTTCACAATTTTGAAGCAAATGTTTTCTTTGAGATTGTGCTAACCAGCCTAGACTAGTTTAACTAGAGATCTCACCTTTACAGAAGTACAGCAGTTGAGTTGTTTTAACCATAAACCCAGCTAACAGTAACGTTTCCAGAACGTTGGCTAATGTCCTCTAAAAGTCTCAATGTTATCATAAACTTCCTGCAGTAACATTTGTAGAACTTTTTTAACTGTATTTATTAAAAATGTTTTTAAGTAGTTAATGAAAATGTATTAAAAATGTTCTTAAGTAGTTAGTGAAATGATTAAAGAATGTTTGAATATTGTTCTTAATAACCAAGCCATGATCTTAATACAACATCCAAGAAAACATAGATGTTTTAAACATCAGGTTAAACATCTCACAATAACATTTTTTAAGTTTTTATTACTTAATGGAAACGTTACAGAAACGTCCTAAAATTGTTAGCTGGGAACTGACTTGAAGGGCACGTGTATTAAAACTGCCTGACTTGTGTCGTGTCTTATAAATACAGAAGACAGATCCCTGGCAGTGAAAGAAGTGAATTTCTACAGTTATTGTTGTTACTGTAAGATTCTTCATTATGAACGGGTCCATAGGACAACGCTGAGATGTTCCCCTCGGTGTAGATCTCATAAAACAAAGATCTGACATTGTGATAATAACTTACTGATGGCAGGTTGAGTTTAATATTGTAATTCTTGTAAATGTTTACTGGAGGAACCACTAGGCCTTGACTTCCTATAAGCAATGAATTGGAATGTGTGAGTGAGAGAACGTGTGAATATCTCAAGGAAATACGCAGGCACTTTTTCTTCTTCCTGCTGTGCTCTAGGATTCATAAATCAGGGCAGTGACATGAAACTGCACTTTTATTCCTCTTCTTATGGCTGTCATCATTACCATTCTAAGCTAAGGCACACGGCTCCCACTCCTACATCGTTTATCACCCGTCTGCTTTTCTCTCCATCGCTTTTTGTCTCTCTCTGTCTCCTCCTCTAGCTCCTTTTCCTCCACAGGAAGTTATGTCATACTTAGATTTTGCCTATACAAAGTTTTAAAGTGACAGTGCCTCTAAAAATTCAGTTGTCATTTACTCACCCTCATGTTACGGTTAGGGTTGGCACGTAACTTTCTTTTATTTGTGGAACACAACAGCGGAAATTTAAAGAATTGAGCTTGTCTATGCAATAACAATAAGGATTGAGGTTGCAAAGCTTCAAAAAAAGTAATTCAGGCCTCTTTTATGATACTTTGTATTGGACATTATATCATTTTATATGATATGTATCACAAAAGGGGTCCAAATTACTATATTTCAGGTCTTCTGAAGACATACAAAAGTCTTGCATGTGGAACATGCCAGAAAACCAAGTAATTTATTTACTGATAATCTTGAATGAACCTGCTGAAAATGGATCATTAAGTAATAAGAACTATCAGTCTGATTAATGAACGAATCATTAAAGTTTTGTGAACTGCATCTATTCATTTACTGAAATGATCAGACTTGTTTAAGAACAGGATATGCTAGAGCAGCTAGGGTGGATATCAAGATCAAGTGTCCGTGAATAAAAGCGTGAGTATATACTTACAGCATTTTTGAGTGTACTATTCCTTTAACCGTGTTAGTCACATCTTAATTATATCTTCAAGCACCCACTTTTTTCCACTGTGAGATCCACACAGACATCATATAAAGGCAATTAATGTTTTTCCCAGCCATATATTTTAGCGCCACAAAAACATCTGCATCCATTTAAAGCTGTAGCAGATCAGAAAATAATAGTCTTTATAAGTACACAGACCATAATAATAGATGGGATGCTGATGGTACACTTGAAGATTTCCTACACTTACTCATAATTACTCAGCTAATAGCAGCACGGGATCTTTGATGCTTCCAGAAGGCCTTTCATCCACAGGGAACATTGGGTTGAAAAAGTCTTTTTATAGGTATGAATCATTTCAGCGCAGAGCCTAACTTTATCCGCCAGATCTGACTACCGGTTTCACGGTGCTCATGCCAGACCCTAGAGATGGAACAACACAACAATCGTCCCTTAGAGAATTCTCCAGCTAGCACACCACCTCACTCGTTAATTACTTAATTAAACTAATGAGTTGGCGAGAAGAGAAAGAGCTTCAAAACAGAATGTCATCTCAACGCTGGGAGGATGCATCTCTAGAATACCTAATCTCTGAGGACCGCTCTGATCATTAGAAAGACAAAAAAGTCCGGGCCTCATCAGACTCTAAACGATTCTGCGTGTGCCAAAACAAAGGAGAGGCGAGAACAATTTGTGCACGAAATCGTTGAATTCGTTTATTATTGTGTCTTTGTGAAGCAGGTTCACTTTGGGTTCTGTTTACTCTATCTGTAACTAATCCCCATTTGCTGGCGGGCTGGAAAAAGGGGTCTAAGCTTTACTTCTGATACAAAGACAATAAACTCAAAACTGGCTCTCGATGTAAACGTTTCCATATTCATGGAACATGCTACAGAAGATGGAATTACATGATTCATGTGTTCAGATTTCAGTAAAGCAACCTGATCCTGTAAACAAAGCAGAAGTAGTTAGTTAATCCAGTTTACTTAACAGCAAATAAACCTACAGTAATTAGTATGTAAATATAACAGGGATTTTCAGGTGATGTTGCTGAGTGGTCTTTGATGTGTACCTGAGGTGGCAACAGGGCAGAACACTGTCAAAATATTATACCAAGGATTAAGTAGAAGGTAGCATTTTGAAACTACAAAGAAAACACACTATAATTTGTCAAACAGTTGCTATACACAAATATCGTACACCAGGGCAAAGAAACTCTTTACAGGAAGACGGTGGTTTCTCTTCCTGTGGCTGCGATAAGGGATTTTTAAAAACTGCAGTTTTCACCCTGTAAAAGCAATATTTCACCAAAAAATGAGATTTTTCAACTCACCCCTGTATGTTTTTATATAGTTCTATAAAAGTTACCCTTCCCACAACTCTCAAATCTTGTTGTGCAGTTGCATGTTCTCAAACTTGCTGCATCGACATTGGTCACATAAGGAACCAATGGCGTTTGACATTAATGACATCATTCTTTGGGGTGAGACATCAAAAGACAACATCAGGCCATAAAACACAAGCCCAAATGAAATTTGTGAGCTCTGTCAGAAAAGATTATCGGTGGAAAATTTCAGTTTGTGCTTTTCTGTGCTTTTTAGAGGCCATCCATCACTATCCATTTGGTCTGTTTGAAGAAGAAAAGCTAAAACATTTTTTGTCAAACAAGTAAAATAACAGGTAGTCATAAGTGAATGATGACAAACATTTAATTTTTGAGTTAACCGTTTCTGTAACTGTTTCCTTTAGCTGTTGATCAGTTGCTCTGATGCCACCATGATGGAATATAATTCTGGTCTCCACCCTCTGGCCTGGCATTACATGTCATTAATAAAGGGAATGATTATACATCCCTCAGGGGTCCTGGCCCACATGACACATATGCAGACGTGCATGCAGCCCCCCGCAGTCTGCTTAACGAGCAGCTCACTCTCTGCCTCATCACACCACCATTAGTCGAACCCTGGCCACAACACAGGCAAAAAGCATTTATAAAGGGAAAGATAAGAAAATGAACGTTTCTGAGCTGCGCTAAAAACAACCTTCGCACTTCCTCACTCCTCACATAGCGGTTATTTACACCAGACCACAGAACAGTCAATGACGATCAAACAAGTCAACAAATACATTTACTTGAGGGTCAAGATGTCTCTAATACCAGAATCACACTGGTACACCAAAATACTGAAAGTATAATACAAGAAAATTGTAAAAGCGCTGATAAAGACATCAAAGTAAATTACCAGCTCATTTTGTAAGATATAAAATCATTTATTTCAGCCTTGCCTACAGGATTTTGAAGCTAATCCGATTTCCATTAGGAAAGAAGAAATTAATATATTTTTAATAATATTTTAAGCATGACCTTCAATCTTTCAGCATGTTAATCAAAACAGCCCTCTCCTAAGATTAATTTATGTTTCTAACAAATACAATAGAAAAAATAAAGCAGTAATACATTATTTTTATACATTACATAAGATATATTTATATAACAAATACAATTTATAGACCTTTATGTTTGGAAAACAGAACACTTCAATAGAACAAACAAACAAAAACTACACTATCAACAGCTGCAAACATGGGGCAGAATGTTTGTAATATGATTTTAAAAACAAACACGCTGGGGCAGGTCATGTCAAGGAAATAATAACAGGAATTTCATTTCAGAAAACTGCATGTGGCATCCACATGGACTTTATGAGTAAGGATTGTACTGAGTTAACAATAAAAAATGTCTGCATAGTTTCTATGTTTTTGCTTTATTTACTATAATCTCCAGAAGCACTGACTCACTTATTTTATCCTCCTAGTTTGAGATGCATAATTAGGGAAGAGTTAACACGGTAACCAAATGACCAAACTTGACTTGTCTGACTGCATACAACTCTCTGAAAGTGACAATGATACCTCACTATTTATCACCTCAGATACTGGTGAACAATAAAATGGAAGATGACACACAATAAGGTACCATGTCAAACTAGAAAGAAGCGTTTAAAACATTGAGGTTTACTGTCAAGTCTAAGTAAAAAGGTTTACTGCCGTCTCATGCAGTATTCAGAGGTAGGAAGGCAACAACAAGAGTCTGATTTTAGTGTTTGACTCGCATGTTATTTATTGAGATGCATCTGGTTTTAAAGGCAGCACTGATGTATCCATCACTGCCTATGATATCCCACAATCCTGTGCGTGCAATGCAGCAATTGTTTGAAAGAATAAAAATGCTGTGTGATGGAGCAGTTGAAAGGAGTGTATACTTTTCTTTTTTAACTTTTAACTTTTTACTGAGAAACAAGTATTGTAGTCATTAAATATTTAGTTGAGTATCTCTAAAGCTCACTTGTATTTGTTGTAAATTGTTAGTCATGGGGTTACGGTGAACCTAGTTATCTTAGAAAGTACCTTAAAACAGAAATGCTGTTTGTTTAGTGTGCTCTGAGTTTTAGACCCAGCCATTGGATGTGAAAAAGTCTTTACAAATATTAAAAAAAACATTTTATGAAATTATAAGTACACATTTCTCAGTTTAATTGAAAATATGATGTAATACTAATTCTTATATATTAGGACAAGAAAAACAAACAGTTGAATTGCTCTGGGTTTCATAAGTCACCTGGTAATTTTGATAACCCCCAGCAGATTGAGCAAGACAGCTCACCAAGTGAGAAAAAACAGGCACCAAACATAAAAACCCAGCAATTCTTTAACGTAACATTTTGTTTTTTTATCTTTGTTTTCTCCCATCTATTTTTCCTGACCCAGGGCATTGTTTAAAATCACACTTGAAAACGCTGTAGGCTTTTACACCCCTGCCTCCAGAGCCACTGGAGAGATGCAGAAAAGGGGGCGGCTGCAAACGCGGCTATAATACTAAGAGAGGCCCACTAATGCATCATATAAATAATATGAATAATAAAATATGATAAAAGCCTAACTCAGGCAAGCAGTACAGCAGCAGTCCTCCTAGTGCCTGCTGCATATATATTCTGTCCTCATACTGAGCAGAAAAACACAAGCCGCCCAAGGACTAAAGAGATGTTTCATTTGGATGAATGTTCATCTCCACCTTCCTTTCTCTGCTGAGGCTTGCAGACAGTCATGTGGGTGTGGTTTCTCCAGAAGAAATGGAAAAAGAAGAAGAAAAAAATGACCGTCTGTTTGTTCGTTCTGGTACTGCGACAACTACCAGTGATGGATTACGTTCAGCTTCTCTGCGTCAGCTTTCGTATGGTAGCTTCTGTTCCCGCATTAACATAGTACATTTTAATCAGCCTAATTACAGTGAATAATATGGAGATTTTATTTTAAGCCATTAAATCATATTTCACGTATAAAAAACAGCTCGGTGGGGCAGAGTCGTTTAATATACCTGCAAATAACCATGTGCTATTGCTTCAGGTAATAAACCGTAGTGCTTCACCCCCTGGGGGTCCTTCATTGCTTATATATAGACTCGTACCACACAGGGCTGTTTCTCAACCTGTATCCATTTGTACTCCATGGACACAGGAAGCCCAAAATACCCAGTCCACCCAAACACACCATAATAGTTTATGTTTCAGACTCTGAGTTGGCTTGCAAAAACATTCTTAAAGCTCAACTTTTTTAATAAAAATAAACATAAATCAGTTACCAAGCAAATACATAACAGGTCAGTGTTCAGAACAGTCTCCTTACTTTACCCCAATTCAAGATAAAAAGATTATATCAAGCTGTAAGCTTGATTTCCCGGATAATGTCAGTCTGGCTTTGTTTGACTACAACATCTGTAAAGTAACCTGCAATTTACTGTTTCAAACAGAGATGGCGATAGAGATGCAAAGGTTACAGATTGCAGCTTTATTTTAAGCACCAAATAATATTTTAGCACCACATTGGAGTAGTGAGTTGCAAACCACACAAACAGAGCAATGGGCAGCACTGTGATGCCCGGGGGGAAAACCAAGTTGTTTTCTGCCATCATTGGGAACAAAACCAGCAACTGGTCACAAGCCCAACTCTCTTACCAGTAAGCCACAACTGCCTCAACTGAAAATCAAGAAAACAGTCATCAGTCTGTTTTTTAGTCTCTTTCTTTATCAACATAGTTATTGAAACACTACTGCAGTTCCAAAAACAGAATGTGCTACACTGTTTTTATTTTCTATAGTTCGAAACTGAACTGCCAGAGTCATAATTTCTCATATGGACACATTGAGTATCTCTTGTTGTATGTGCCTTGCTCTATCCACAATTTTGTAAACCACAAAAGGAGAAGCAACTCACTAGCCAGGAGAAAGACCAAAGGACCCACCACGAAGATTGATTCCTGAGAAACAAAGCACAGATGTAGATGTTGACAGAGAGTGTCACTCCTGTATCAGTCACTGTCAACTCAAAGATCACCTAGAGTGCAAAATGTGGACTGACATTTACCCGAAGGAGACTCGGTAGTAGTTTCAGTGTCTGTGCCTGCATGGTAACCCAAGTGCATGCTGGGAGATGCCAGTTTGAGTGTTTGTGTGTGCATATGATTGACTGTGTGAGTTGTAGCATGCCAGCAGAGGGCTGTAGGACTCCAGAACATGAGTGTAACAGAACATTAAGCCCAGACTCAGGTTCAAACATTCATTCTCTAAATAGGATTGGATCTGGATCACGTGTTTTCTGTGCTTTTTGTGTGGCTACATCTGTGCTTTATTTACCTAGGATGCACATAGTAAAGAAGCCTTCTGTAATCTGTCTAGAAATACACTGATGCTTCACAGAGAAATTGCAGTGAGGTTAAGCATGTGCGTGTGCAAACCAATGGGAAGAAACGTGGATGTGCATGTTGACAAGATGAAAATGATGCATGCCATATGTTGCAGGTGCATGTTCGAGCTATGTAATCTTCATGCATACATATGTAGAATCATGTGGGCCCTTGTGAATAAGGATGAACCATATGTGCATGTTAATTTTGCCAATGATGTGTGTATGGACGCAGAGAGGATAAGTGGACAGTCTACCTCACCATCTCTCCTCTGAGTTGCCAGCTCCTCCATTATCAATCGCTGAAGAAAATTGTCTTACTAATTATTTCATGGTCAATTAATTATTTATGTAAGCTCTTTTAAAAGCTGGAGGAACTGCAGAAACGGCTGTTGATATTGAGCTGAGTAAAAGTGCAGTGGGGAGTACATAAAAAATGAGATAAATAAAACCAGGAAAGTGATGGTCGATTTTCAGGCCTCAAACAGGAAGGATGCCAATACCTGAGCTCTTCAGATCGCTAACACTTACTAGCACAAAAACAGATTTCTCCCCAGTCACTGCCTTAAATGTAGTAAAACTCAATGCTGAAAAAAGACTTTAAACAGTCATTCATAAAATCAATTCAAAGCCTCAAGCTTGTAAATTAAATAAGCTATCAGTAATTTAAATGGAATGGGAAGGACATTCAGGAAATATCCCTATTATATAACAGATACTGGCTCTATAGACATATTAAACTGTCAAAAGAAAAATTGTGGTCAAATAATTGTGCTTAGCCAATCAGAACACTTTCAGGCACTGTCTGCCAATCAATAATTTTGCATGTTTTCATAGGAAGCCCATATATGGGAAGCAGGAAGCACATTCATATTCTCTATTCTTCTAGACTGTAAATTTAGCCTCATTATATGCAAAAAAAGCCTTGACATTATAATAATAATAGTGACAGACAGTTAACAGACAATCATGCGTTGGGAACATAATGACGCAAAGATTTAGTTTGTCTTTCATTGTTTAAATCAAAACATTTTCCTGACATCATGTGATCCTAAGCAAGAGTTGTCTCGATGTGATCTTACCCTAAACCCTCTCTTCTTCTCACATTCCCAACTTTCTGCCTGTTGTCAAGGGTGATTTATCAAGAAAGTGGAGGACTATTATGGGCTGGACCCCATAATGGCAGACTCCGGCCCACCGCCTGCATTGATTGGCCCTGACAGACGCACATAGGCCGGCTTTCCCTCAGGTCCCTGGACAGGTATGGCATTGTGTCCCTTTCCCTAATTCTCATTCTCTACCACTCAGCAGGGGCATGACTAGACTGCCAACATCAGGTGCTGAGATTATGGACCATTTGGACATCAGAGATGTTCTCGGAATCATTTTAACCAGGTTAAATCAAAACACCGCTCTGTAACATTGTACATACAAACTGGACCTGCCCAATCTCATTATGGTTGGAGATTTAGTCCATTTTTATTCTTTTTTTAGCCGTTTTAATTAATTAAATGATTAAAAATGCTTTTGTCTTTCATTTTTCATGTCATTATACAATTTGTGCTTGTGTTGACAGAATCTGCGCTGAAGCACAGCTAACATGATTTATATTGTGTTCTGTAAGAACTAACTTCAGAAGATAAGATCAGACACAATCTAGTCTTAATCTTAATCTTTAATGCACTTAATGTTTCATGCAGAACATGTAGAACATGAAAAATGTAGTTAAATCTCATAAGTAGAAATCTGTGCACTTTTTTTACACTGAGTGTGTGTAAAAATATGGAATAAATTTCAATGAGGTAAAATGTGTTCAACGGAGCTTAGAATATTACGTTCCTGTTGGTTGCTGAAAGCAGATCAGATTAACATTAATAATCTTTTATTAGTTTTTAAAACATGACCATGCAATGGGTGGAGCCTGGAATTCTGGGTAAATCTGCACAGAAGTTTTCAATTGGGGGCCAGCCTAGCCATAAGCACAGGTTACAGAGCTGAATATTCGTCCTCACCGCTTATTCTTGCATCAGTGCAGCTTGAAGGGCAAATACAATTCCTTTGCTCATCTTGTCAAAACTCAGCAAAGCCCTCTCTATTCATTTCAGCAGACACAAGAGATCTGAATTTGAATGTGCACATCAAACATGCCCAGGAGACCCGTACGGTGCTCCTTGTTTCAGCTTCGCTCATGCAAAATCAGTAAGCAGACAGATCAGTCTTTATCCCTTCCATCAAGTCCCCAGAGTCACGGATGAGTCCACCACCATATGCAAAGTCATGGCTGTGTGTAGACTGTCTATATAAAGTAACTGGCACCAGTCACAGTACATGCTGAAGACTGAACACATCAGTGGTGTAGCAGGGGCTGCACATGCCCTGTCACATTAAGCCATGGTGCTTGTGTGGGCAAGGCTAGTTTGAGTCTGAACTGTATGGACACAAAACTACAAAGACATTTCTCAACACATCTCCACAGATAACAAGTCATATAGGTTGGAATGACATGAGAGTGAGTAAATAATGGAAAAACGTTCATTTTTGGGTGAACTATCACTTTCAGTGTGTAACATACCAGAATGGAGTCAAGTGAATCGAGAGGAGGGGTTGAAAATAAACAGGGATTATGTCATAAGATAAAACATAACAAACAAAAACATTTTATACTTGGATTAATGTGGATAGATGACTTAAATCCAATAAGACCATGACCGTATGTTTAGACAGTAAACAGGGTCAGTTTTCATGTCATGTGAATTTTATATAAATAAACTGGAGCTAACTAACATAACAGGACAGCAAGCCTCCCCCCGCTGCCTTTTCTGATTTCAGAGCTGGTTCACATGACTGGCGCCAGTGCTGGAGGGCGCCCATCTCTGGTCTGTCTTGAAAATGATTGCATTAGCCAGTTCACCACGCGATCTCCAGCCAAGTGCCTTAGCGATACAGCTCACAAAAAGCTACGTCCCTGTTCTGTTCCAGACATTTCATATTCGCTCTGTTGCGTTTCATCTCTCTCACATGTAAAACAGGGATGAAAACATTTCTGCTTTCCATCAAGTCTGAGGCCAGTCCAGGGGCGACTGCCTGGAAAGTGCCAGACAGATGAGCTGAAACCACAGGAGGCTCAGCCAGGGTAAATGCGGTGTGTTGTAGAGCCCTTTCCTCAGCTTAGATAGCTTGCTCCATTAACAACACACGAGAGCACGGTAAAGGTCTGCCTTCCACTGTCTCCTGCTACGAACTGTGGAGAGCCCCTGGATGTGTGTTGCCAGGAAACCACACGGCACCCAGCTGGGGAGCAGGTACACATGGCTAACACACATCTGGATACACCTGACAAGCAGCAGAAGAGCTAGGGACAGCTAGTCTGTGTCCCCTCGGGAGCTGGTGTGTTTTGTTGTTGTCGTCACATGCAGATATAGCATGCACGGGTGAACGAAGGCACGGCCCAGCTACTGTAACAGGAAATATTCTCTGAACGTTTTCCAACATTCTCTAAAAGTTCTCTCAAAGCTATCATAAAACATTCTTGCAGTAACATTAGAACGCTGCATTTTAAACATTATTTTTTGGGGGGGAATTTTTTAATGCTGTGAAAAACATATCACAAAATGCTCCTGCATAAATATATAACTCACAGTTCATAAGAACAACTTTTTTTTTGTCAAGGAACACTATATCTTGACACACTATAGTGGCTACAAAATAATAAAAAGTCTATGTTTGAATTAAATGTCTCGTTTAAAAAATAGGGAAACTAAATAAATGACACAATTTTGGGATGTTTAAAATATAGTTGAATATGCACAAAGAACCATCTGAAAACATTCAAAATACACATCTATAGACATTTCCACTCATGATTTTCCTTCAGATAGCATTACTAAAAACATGTAGCTGCAGAACACTGCGAACAAACAGTTTATAAATACTCTGACCGACAGCTAGCAAGGACTCATGGGAGCAAACATTGCCTTATCCTATAGATATGTAGCGTTCAGCAGTTCTAATAACTGAGGTGGACTTTATGTTGCTTCACATGCCCCATGAGGCCCTGATCACCTGAGTATAACAGAAATTACCACACTGAATCCCATTTGAGCCTGCAGTTCCCATTGAACTGCAGTCTATATTAGCTTCTCTCAAGTGAACTGTTTGTACTTTTATGTCTCTCTCTCTCGCTCTCTCTCTCTCTATCTTTCAAAGGTCTCTCGCTCACTTTCTACGTCCTTGGCATTGAGCTCTTTTACTGAATATGAAACTATGCTCTTGATTAGCAACATCATTTTTTGCTCTCAAAACTTCATAAGCATTTAATCACAAAGGAGTCTAGGGGGGAAAAAAAAAAGAGTTTTTTGAAGGAAACAAATGACTGTGTGTATTCAAAGTGTGCATTAGGCAATAGCCCAGGGATGCTCAGTGCTAGCCATTCTTTAGAATTCAACATTAGGTCTTTTTATCCAGCTGGGAGGTGCTGCTAAACAATTAGCATTGTTGAAATTTGTGAGAGCTGAAGCTACGGGGAACACAGCAGTCAGTGAATATGCAGATCACACAAATAAATAATATGTAACCTCAAAAACAAGACTGGGCCCAGCTAACAGGGAACGTTCTCAGAATGTTGGCTGAAGTTCTTGCAGTTTTCAAAATAGGTTTTTGCGGTAAGTAGAACGTTTTTCTAACATTATACATCAACAAATAGTAGTTAGTTCTTAAGTAGAACATTTTAAAAATGTTACAGAATTAAAAAATGCTTAAATAATGTTTTTAGAACCAAACAATAACATTAATACAAGGTCTAAAAAGGATGTTTTAATGTTCTTAAAACGTTCAAAAAACATAATAAAATTAAATAATGATCTTATTTAATTGGAAAAGTTACAGAAACGTTCTTACAATCTAAAACTGTTAGCTGAGGTGGTGTCTTGAAGCTGTCTTAGGCTGGTAATACGAGGACACTGGGAGAAAAGACTAGGCATATTTTTATGTGTGGAAATAGATGGCTTTGAGTTTTGAGGATTGTAGATGTCAAGGTGCTTCATGACCCAAACATAAATCTTGTGAAGAAGACGCTGTTCTGTGCGAGTTTGTCTTTTTCAACAACACTGACAGGAAGTACTCGGTGCACTGTGGTGTTACAATAATGACATGAATTTTGGGACTACGATATACGATGGTATTGTCTGATGTACTAAGGAGCACAAGTAAACAGTACAGTATAATGCTGTATGGTATGTTAAATATTTTAAAACCATAATAATATACAGTATATAACGTTTAGACTATATAACAAAACAAGATAACAAAAATGATCATATAGAAAAGGGTCTTTGAGTTGATCGCAAGCCAAATT
>JAZGTK010009144.1:0-17542 GCA_036877625.1 Ambastaia sidthimunki | reverse complement strand
ATTGCTCTTTCATCTGCATTAAACTTCAAAGCTTTGTGCAATAATATTCCTAGTTTGTCCTGAATTTTAGCTGATTAGAGGTAAATTTAGAACGCACTGACCTAATGCTACAGTACGCTGTATAGCGTATCAGTGCAGTATAGTAAGATGAAATACTTTGAATTACAAATGTGTTTTCACCCCTGATGTATGTTTTCAGCAGTTTTATATATTAAGCTGTTTTGATCTACATCTTAGCGTGAACATGATTTGATCTTTAAAAGATTTTTTTGACACTTACGAAGCAGGAAAGAGAACTGAAAGGGTCCCGTTTTCTTGGGAAAAATGGAAAAATGGAAGACATTTCCAAGAATGTTTCCCACCTGGTCATTTTACTCTGAATCACCTGCTCCCTTCCTTTTTCTCTCTCATATATTCTCCTGTGTTCTCGGGTGTAATTGTCCATCTGTTTGGCTTGATTGTGTGGGGGATTCAATGTGACTCTTCTCATGCAATTTATTACTAGTGGCATTTAAAAAGCTAGAATTTCATTTGCGAGAATCCCATAAATGTTAAAGCAAAGTCAAGCAGAGTCACTAAAGATGCCCTACAACAGTTACGTAAGGCAGTCAAGTCCTTAATCGCTTGCTAAAAGTCACTGAGTCACTGAGTCATTGCACATTTTTGGATAAATGTTTGTTTAAGACCGGCATGCTGCATGAAGTTGTAACAAATTTACCTTGCAGGTAGAGATTTCAGTAAGCCGAACTAGCATACATTAGTACAGACATTAGCATACAGTGCATTTGAAACAGATGTTAATGTTGTATTTGTAAGTTATCTAAAGTCTTTACCTGTTCTAAGCATATTTATAAGTTCAGGCTTAAAATATGTAATTTCTAGCAGCACCAAACACTTAACTTTACTTAACTTATTGTCTTATTGTTCTTTTTATGTGCTTTTATGTGAGTTTATCTCAACAAGATAAAGTTTAAAAAATCCTATAGCAGGCTAGTCTTGGTTGAAAATTAACTAACATTAGCTTATTTGTTGTTGTTTTTGTTATAAAACAGATCCAGACTTTAAATTCTCATTGGGTGAACCATGTTCAAGGCATCATAAAGTATGTTACATCTGTTAATTAGCACATCAGTTTAATTCTATGGTAATGCGACAACTACCTACATTGGGGGGTACTTAAGAACACCTGTGGTAAATTGCAACGCATGGCCTCTCATGGTTTATTGCTTTCATTAACATTCTAAAAAGAAGAAGTGTCAGGACACAATGAAGGACTTATTTCAGTGTCACGCATAGTTTAACATTTTGCCTATAATTTAAATTCTAGCAGGCTTATGTACCTTTTGCCCAACAGAACCATTTCCTTCTAGCCCATTACACTGTAAGGGACAAAATGGTGTCTTAGATCATGATGACAGATTTCATGCTAGGTGCTAATGTGGCGCTTTTTGCCCCAAGCACTTCATGAATATGAACTCTTGACAGCTGTTGCCAGCCATAACTGTGCTGTACACTTACACAACAGTACCGGGACATTTCCCCCAAGAGTAATAGTCTGTAGGGGTAGAGATATATTACAGTAGCACACATCAATGCTAATAAGCTCCGGAGGGGCTCTCAATAACAATTAGTTTCATCATCTGATCCCAGAGCTGTGTGATACAGCCTTAAAAAATGTTAACGCTGTTGTATGCCAACAAGTAGAGTTATGTATGCAATGTATACTGGATGAAAATATCATAATCATTAGTTGACATGAGTGTTAAACTGTAATGATGCTTTTGTCTCCCGGGCTATTAAACAAGATTTCTTTATCAAAACTCCTACAGATTGTGCCTAACTGTGATAATCCTTTACTGTTGTAGATAAAGAGCATAATGAATCAGAAATTAACACTGCAAATATCGTGGGGTCCAAAAGACCATTAGGGAAAATGCTTCTATTTTTTTATATTTTCATGATGATCCATGTTGTCTCAGCATGATTTGAGAATGTTCCAAAAAACACCTTGTGTGCTTTAATGGAAGCAAGAAAAGTCACTCATTCGTTTTTTCAGATTAGTGACATTGCAATAGTGCAGAATATTAATTGATTTAATGCATATTGTGCGGATAACATTCACAATTTTTCCAAAATCCTAAAACATTCTGCTTATTTCTATAGTTCAAAAAAAGGTTTTGAATCCCAGATTTTCAGTGTGCTCTGAGACATTTGGAGTCTTCTGTATCTAAGCCTATTATGCAGCCGAATTTTCCGAAAATCATACATGCATTGTGTATTTCAAATTGGAAAAGCGCTTTCCCTTTTCAATTCATTTATTCAAGTCTGTGATGCACATCGATTTCATATGAGTCGATTCATTTTCAAGCACCGTTTGATGCGCCACTGCCCCAAGGGCTAATTACTACAATGAATCTATTCATTCTCCATTAACACAAGAACGAGCTTTTGTTTTTCTAAACAATGAGAGAGAAAAGCATGCACTGATAAGAAAGGGGAAGGCCGACGGCCGTTGATATTTCACAACATCTCGTACACAAACCGACTGCACTCATTCACCCACAGGCAACATCTCAGATTACTTCACCTTTCCCTGCTGCCTTAGTCAGTAACCAAAGCTACATCTTACTGGTTATTCTAAGCAGCAACGGGTCGAGCTTGGGGTAACAAAAATGTTGCAGTTGTGTTGTGTGCTTTTATGCTGTTGACAGGCCAGTCAGGTGTGGGAGGGTGAGAACTGTTGAGGGACACTGCAGACACCCTGGGTACCTCTAATTGGCCCCAGGTGAATAGTTGTGTCAGCAGTGGAGGAGCGTGGGAGATGAAGAGGCCCACGTGAAAGAGCCATTTGCGGATAGGAATGATTGAGAGAGATGGATCGATCCCTGATTACAAATTCACCCATATCCACAGTAACATGGCTATGATGGTTTAGTGGTGGACTGTACAGCCAGTGTTGTTTGCTTGTTAATTGGTTAAGGAGTGTTGCTGGGCTTACTGTTCATCACAGTGCTGGGTTATGAATGCTCTGTGTGCACTGTAGCAAGTTAACACAAGTTAAAATAAGCTTCTTGCTTGAGCATTGATTTTGAGGAGATATTCAGCAAAATTGATTTTTTTATGTGCCAGAGGTGAAGTGTAAAGCTGTTAAAG
Organism: Ambastaia sidthimunki; assembly: GCA_036877625.1. Lineage (NCBI taxonomy): Eukaryota > Metazoa > Chordata > Actinopteri > Cypriniformes > Botiidae > Ambastaia > Ambastaia sidthimunki. The sequence continues at coordinate 14,389 of JAZGTK010009144.1, read as the reverse complement.
GTTGTGAGAGCAGGAAATGTACAATATCGTCAAGCTGGAGGAACTTCCTGAAGGTTGACTAAGATCAACTGACAAGTCTCACAGGGGAATAACATCAAAGCCTGGTTCAACATCAACTTCTGTTAGCCTAACAATTTCAAAAAAGAGTTGAGGAAGACTAACCTTTCAATCTCTTTTATCAGCAGGTTTAACCTACACAACAATTAACATGCCACTTTCCTTATGATGACTAGCATCTCTGGCTGCTTTGATGTGCAAATGAGACGAGGTCTTTTTTCTCTTTCCCCATCACAGAGTATGTTTACATAACGCAGAGCACTGGGAGCCCGTGAGAGGCAGCGTGCCAATGCTGCCAGGAGAGGCCCGATAGATCTCAGTGTCTGATCTCCGCTTAGCCATGGGCACTGAGAGACAGTGGGAGAACCCAGGAATACATTATCCACTCAGGGAATTTTAAAAAGGGGGAGATAGTGAGAAAGGTGGAAGAGAAAGAGAGAGATAAGTGTGTGTGTGGGGGGTGTGATGCGGGGCGGGCTGAAGAAGGAAGATTCCCACAGACCACTTGGCCGGATTCAACCACACACACTTACTCTTCCTCTTTTTCTCTTCCAGACTCTATGAATTGCTCCAGCCAAGTGAGCACTAATGTACTGTACTTGTGTCCTCATTCTGCAGTTTGGTTTGTTTTATTTATTTACCCTAACAGGAGCATCGCCATCCGCTCAAGGTCAAACTTACTTAAGTAGCATTACGTAACCCCAGTAAATATTCTCTTTGTTTCTGTTGCCTGATGTGAATACTAAACCGTGTAGCATGTTGTGCATACTGATTTGGAAAGTTCTGGAGGATTCTCATTTTACACAGCTGATTGAAGTTTAGCACTGCATCTAATTAATTTGATTTAAATATTTCACACACGGTTTGATTACTGGTGCGGGCGGATATTTGCGCAATCAGCCGCTGCCTCGTGATTACATTACTGAAAGGACCGGTTTTGATCAGAATTCATTTTCATTCTGGTCCAGTTTGGTTTGTACTGGTTATTGCTGGTTTGATGCTACACGTGCCTCATAAAAGCAACCTTTGTCTAGATAAGCTGGTTAATTAGGTTCATTTTGCTGGTTAAGCTAATGGCATTTTTTTAGTAGGGTAAAGTTTTCTTTAAATTTAGTATTTATTATATTTACTGATGTGGAAATGTTGTCATACATTTTTGATGAAAACCTTCAGGAAATTATTGAGTGGAGCATATTTTGTGGTCAGAAGATTTATTTCTGAAAATAAATAATTTTTATAGATTTTTGGAAAAAATAAAAATCGACTAAAAATCACACACACACACACACACACACACACTCTCTCTCTCTCTCTCTCTCTCTCTCTGTAGCCATACACACATTTTTTTAATGAATAAAATACATATCAAGTGTAAATGTGACAATCACCTGTGGTGTAATGTTCATCTGAGTGGGGTTCTCATCTTTTGCCTCCTAAATCACATGAAAAAAAACTCCCACCAGAAAAATGAGTAAGGGAGAGTGTTATTAGAAAGCGTCGTAGTGAGATGAAAATAAGTCACTGATCCCAGACCTCAATCATTTGCTGGACATAGACCAAACCTCAGTGCTAGCACACCGCCAAGGACCCAGAAATCAATCGATGTGACAAACTGCTCGCCATCTGTTTAGGAAGATCTTCCCCCTGTTTTAAACCACCTGCCAAGGGGGCATTGATCTCAACAGAGCCCTAGGGAAGATATCATTAGCATTATTTGCGGATTACACTAAGCATTAGCATTATTTAGAAACACAGTGTTCAAATGTTGCCAGTGCAGTGCAGCCTCTAACAAAATTTTACAATAACAAGGCATGTAGTTGTGTTTTGGATATATTTAAATATACATAAGGGCATCACACCCATATGTTCTTTTAAAACATTTAATTCCAAAACCTTTTGAAAGGTACTGCCTAACAGCTTCCACTCTTCTGAAGAGGTTTCTGTGTGATGTTGGAACATGGCTACTTGATTTGCTCTCATGCAGACAGAAGCATCAGTGAGGTCAGGCCCTGATGTTGGGTGACTGGATCTGACTCACAGTCTGCATTCCAATTCATTCCAAAGGTGTTTAATGAGGTTCAGGTCTGGGCTTCATGCAGGCCCGTCAAGATCCTCCACCTACTCTGTAAATAATTTTATTTTGGACCTCCCGTTGTGCACAGAAGCATTGTCATGCTGGAACAGAACAGGGGCCTTCTTGAATTGTTGAAAACACCCAATTCTCCAGAATGTCATTGTATGTAGCCTTAAAATTACACACTTTGGAGGCTGTTAATGAGAAAATGTCCATATATTTTTGTCTGTGTGGTGAATATATATCACCATCTGATCCGATTGCTGTTCCCATGTGCTGCCAGAGCACATTTTTGCTACTTTTCACTAAATAACTTTCTGTTGTCTCTCATTTTCAGTTGACTAATACAGAGATGTGTTCCATCAAGTTCTATTGTTTTTGCAAAGTAATGTGCCAAACAATGTGGCTCTCAGCCATCAACCCAATGAGTGACAGCAGAAATGAAGAATGAGGCAGAAGGAAACAAGCTCTGGAGGCAAAGACCGTCTGCCATAATTAAATCAACGTTCATTAATGCTATTCAATTATCCTGCAGAAGCCCTAAAGAAGCCGTATGCATATATCAGTATTACAGTATCACACCTTCTCCTCTGCTGAGCTCCTAAATGCCTGATCTGTCATTGTGCTTCCAAGCACTAGTGCTTCTTCTTCACAGGTGTGTGTGCGATGATAGCAGGACGTCTCTTAATTCAGGTGTTTCCACCTCACAGTTATCTTGCTGTGATCAATGCAACATGACAGTCCTGCTTTTATCAGGGGTATTTATAGGCCAGACCTGGTGGTTCATCCCTTCCTCTGACACCACAAACTCATTAAGTGCCAATCAAAGGGTCTCCATACCTGAGATCTATTCCCATGTTAAGTGAAAAACCATGTCTGTGTTTTTGCTGGTGCCCCAGTCACCTGACTGTCTGCTCTAGGTTTGGAGAACCAAGAACTATTCTTTAACTTCTGCATGTTTTAATATAACTTTTTCTCACTTGCTGAATTGGTCAAAGTAGAGTATTATTTTTTGAATAGTGATTATTAAAATGTCCTGTCGGTCAGTTGTGGGCCTTGGCTTTCTACAATTTTGTTTACCTTACAAAATGCAACAAGCACACAGCACAGATGTGAGAGTTATTAACACAATAAAACACAGCAGGCTTGGCAAAACCAAACTCTCCTACCACAGAAAACCAACAAAATGTAATGTAACCTGACACATCATCTCAGCCCTCACAGCAAAGCAAAACAGTGACAGAGAAAATGGCCATATGGTGCATTCGAATACATAAGCATAAGTTATGTTAAATTATGAGCATAACATGAGTGAAATTTGAACTGTTGGGGGCGCTAGATGGTTTGAGGTAGAGACTCCAAATTTGGTGTGCCAAATTTCATAACTTTTTGCCATACTGTTCTATGGGCTGCCACAGACTCAAGAGTGTGGGAAGAAGAATACTTATGGATACAACTGGGGCTTGACCCCTAAGAATAGCATAAAAGCATCATCAGCATAGTATTGTTTTTATGTAGTATTCTTGTATTGCAGTATATAATTAGCATGCTTCCGTAGAAGTACCATAAGAACCATTACATGGAATCAGATTTCATTTTCCATCTCCGCTCCTTTCAGTATGATCATGTTGCTGTGAGAAGGATCAGGATGGCCTCGTATAAAGATCAGTTCATACACAGACCTGCAGCGTGAGTGTTTGTCAGGCATGAGTTACTTTGAACTGACTGAATGCTTCATTGAATGAGATAATTTCTGTCACTCTCATCACAGCTTGTCCCTACAGTCAAATATTTGCTGCCTGAAAAGAATTCAGCTTCTGGTATGTTTATTGAACACCCATTACATATGCAATGTCACTTACAATAGCTCGTTTGCCAAACTGAGATTAAAGAACAACAAAGGCACTTAGAATTTACATTAAGTCTTGCATGCAAGGAATTAAATGTTACATATGTTATAAACGATTAATCAAAACTGTACATTACACCCGCCAGCATGGGGATTTGTGCACTTTCACGGTAATATGGACAGCACATATCGGTTGCAGTGCTATGTTGAGCGCATGCCAAGCATCCAGTCTTTCTACGCTGCTCTTTACGGGCTGTTAACCAGAAGGGGAGGGATCACCCCCTTTTTTGGGTCTAATTAGCTAATGGCACAGGACAAGGGAGCGAGGCGCAAAAGGAAGGAAAATAAGAAGCAAGCAGCAACGCTAGCAGAGATAATTACTGAACTTCAAAAGGAAATATTAAAAAGCGAATAAGACCAGGAGCACCAGTTTAAATTAAGCGAATAATTTAGTAGAAGTGCTTATCCTGATGCCCAAGTTTTTATTTTGGGGGAAAAAGGGAGAAAATATACACCACCAGGCCTTATGTCTGCATTGTTGTTTGTGTCAGCTTTGGCCTGAGGGGCTCAGTATCCATTCAACAGTAGAAGGTGCTTTAAACCTATCGTCATGAAACACTCTTTGACCGTTGGCCAAACTGTTGGGTAAGATTGAGACTTAAGATTAAGACTGTTGAATTCACACCACCTAATGAATGAAAGTCACCTACTGTGTTAACTAATATGAGATCGTAAATGTTTGTCAAGCTTTTACTTGAATGACTCTGTCTTTCATTGACCTTGATAGAACTAAATATGAAAGTCAGCAGGGTCTTTTGTTGTTGAGTCACCCCTTTGACAGCTATTCCCATGTGCTTGCGTGGGAAACATCAAAAATGTATGTTTGTAAAAGAGCTCTTTTATTTCGAGTTGATGCCCCAAGACATAGTTCAATTATAAGCCCGTCTTTCGTTCTATACATTTGGAATTTAAAAAGCAGGTCTCTTATTCCCAGACAAAAAGAACAACAGAAATGACCCTTTATGCTAAGTCAAGAGGACACTAGCAGAGCCCCTGTTAGGGTGACTGAGGTGAAGTTACAAAATGAAACTAAAGCCATTTACACCTGCTATTAAAAATGAGCCTCGGGCAATCCGATCACACGTCTCTGATTTTGTAAGTTACTCTGAAGTTTTGAGCAGAACGCTTGCTGTTACTGTAGTCAAACTCTTATATTTACTGCACTTTGGAAATGTTTGGAAGCGTTTCGTTTAAAGATGCACATTATTTGCAAAGTTTAAGATCTGTGTTTTAGTACAATAGATGACTGACAAAGGAGTACGCTGAACAGACCCTTTGTTGTTGTCTGTATTATGTCAGTGTTTACACTACAAATGCAATGTTACACCACATATGCTTATTTATGAATACTTCCAAATGTGGTGGATTGTGTGATCCAACCACAAAAAGAGCATTTTGGGCCCTATTGACACCAGTGTTTATCACTGTACACTTGTGATTGGATCGCCCAACACACATCTAACATCTGTTGCCCAGAGTCAATGAAAATGGATGACAAGTGATTTTGTTAAGGAAACAGATTGTAAACGATGATGTGAGATTATGCCAATTGAACCCTTCTGATATTGTGCCAACTGAATGTACGCCAAAGTAGCATTCATCACCAGAAAAATTATCTGCATATAAAACAGTCATGTCTAAAAGGGAAAGTGCCTCTTGGATGAAGTATTAAAGTTAGATCTGCATGAATTATTTTCATTCACTTGGCTCTCTGACTGTAGTCTTTATCAGTCTTGAGGGTGGGGATGAGTATGTCACCAATCTGGTTATTGTATTCTGCTCTTGTTAAGTCTTCCTCTGATTTATAAAGTGTAGAAAAGAAGAAAATACCATCTAGGTTTGGAGTCTCAAGGCAGCGATTTATTCATTTGCTTTGAAATTAGGCTGCAGCAGGAGCCTGTTTTTCCCTTGTGTGTTCCTATTTCAAGAGCTTGACGAGGGTCAAGGTTTGGTCAGTGGAGGAGAAAAACAGCGTCCTCGTTTAAACAAGAGCAACTGCCACTCGAACTTCGTTTAGGCAATTGAGAGATTAGCCAAACCTCCCACAAACTGTTGTCGTTGTAGCTCTAACACTCCAGAAACAGAGCCTGTGAGTGTGGTCTGTTCCCATCTACAATAAACAGAGCTAACTAGCACAATTATTCACATTTTAATAGGACCGTTGACGTTACAATGAAGCAGCTTCCTGCAGTGAAGCGTGCTATACTTCATCTAAAACTGTTTTACACTGTATTTTTGTAATTCTTTTACAATTAGTTTATAATTATACCATTTTTATGGCCTCATGTTAAATGAAAGGCTACGTGGAATATTTGTACTTTCGAAGATTTGTTACACCACACGACCGTTCACAGGTGAAGAGTGTAATTGTGCACCAAGCAGAGTTGCAAAAAATAAAAAAGTTTCAAACACTCTGCAAAATAGGATCCCCGCCTCTAAACCACGCCATTGGTTGAGCCAATTATAGCCATTACACTCAAACAGACTGCGGTTTTGTTTGCCGCTGCTAATTGTGCAGAAAGTACACACTTCAGCTTTTAGTGAACTGCAAAAAGGTCATTAAAACAATTAAAAACCTAACAGACACAAAGATCTGTTACAGCATCTGAGGGTGTTTCAGACAGAGGCTGTTTGCTTTGTTCTGAAACAGGGACTTAAATTGTTACAGTGTTGCAATTTCTTCCTGGTTCAGTTCACCTGAACACTTTTACACAGTCCAAAATTTATGTGCAAGTAAACTGGCAGTAAACTTTCCATGATTCTGCACAAAGAGGTCATCTGTTGGGACTGATAGAGAACAGTTTCGTGAGCTTATTGTGGCTTATGTTGTTAAATTATTTATACAATAGTAATTTTGAACAGGAAAGTTTCGTCAAGACAACATTAGTACCATGTTCAAGGCAGCGTTTTCAAATGAAAAGGTGCTCTTTCATTTTTAATGGTGATGGCGGTCTCACTTTGGGAGGAATTAGCAAAACAAATCATCATACATAGTGATGATAGTGGTCCATTGGGGTGAATTCTCATCACAAGCAATCTGCTCCAGAGTACATTTTCATCACGCTCGGATCCAAGAGCCATATTTTGAACAGAGAACTGTGTTGTTCATATATGCATAAACGAACCGAGCAAGAGTTAGGTGTATAAATGTCCTAAAGTATACATTTCCCTTATATAAATTTTACCTTCTAACCTAAAATCTTGATGTTAAACAAAAGCAAAGCAAACAAAAATTGTCAACTTCCCAACAGTTTTGAATGTCACTTTTTTCACAGTTTCTCATTATTGTTCCGGCAGCTGCTGATCAAGTCCGTCTGTCTTTAGGTTTAGTTTAGCAGTTTAGGTGCTTAAAGCGCTCAGTATTCTGATCACTTTCTATACCAGCACTCAAGTTTGTAGTCATGTGCCTTTGTGTTAAATTGACCGTTCTGTCTCAGAGCACTCATGCATTTCAGCAGTGAGGACAGCTTACCACAGGAGCCCCCTGATTAGAGCCAGTCAAAGTCGATGGAGGGTGAAAACAGGGCACGATGCTATTTACAGCCTACACACAGTCATATAGAATATTTGGAGGCCGTTCGGAGTGCCATGTGGTCGTTCTTTTTGTCGCTGCGTCCGGCACGCTTTCATTTGTAGCAGGAGGTGGAAGGGGGCGGGCTGCCCGAGTCAGTCTGCCAGAGATCCAGGAGAACGATCTGCCAAAAGCTGTGGCCTGAAACCGATTTTTCACCTGTGTTTATGAAACACAAAAGAGAAATGGGAAGAACCGGCGAATTGTGTCTAACTGGCAGCGCAGTTGAACACATGCTGTATTTGTTGATTAATTCTTTGAAAAAGGCAACAGATGGTAATGTTTTTCAGCTGTCATTACAATTATACAATCCATCAACTTACCCTGACCTTCACTTCGACTGCTTCTAATTTATATATCATCTGTGGCATATGGGCTGCGTATCACAAGTTATTTATTGAAATGCTTTTGTTAACCTCATGAGAGCGATAAAGGTCTTTTGTACAGCAGATATAGCCACAGTTTAGTTTAGGTCTTATTACATTATCTCGCCTATAAAATGGTTTTCTGTCCATATAAATTTTCTGTGTTTTTCAGTTAAGGTGCAAGCAGTTAGTAAATCAGTCAGTAGATTTATACAATTGTGGTTTCAGTTGGCATATAAACTGGCACATTAAAGAGGTTTGCCACCCAACCTGAGCCTACGGGCCAACTTCTAGTCATTTTTATATATTAGTTTAGGTATTTGTCAGATTGTTTAAAATTAATTACAATTTAACTTGTTTTGGCCACATACACACACATGTATATTGAACGTAACAGCATGAGAACTTCTGTGAAATGTTTGTTTTATAAGAATTTTGTAAGAAACAAAATGAATCAAAATTGTGATGTTCAGTTTCATGATGTAAGCGTTAATGCTGTTGTCATTACAATCAGCACATACTGTATAGTTTTTGGTTTGCTGTACAAAGGATCAGCTGTATTAATGTTCAAATCGTTTCATTGTTTCTTGCACTTATACCATCTTGCAATGTGTTAAAGCACTTTTTGTGTTACGTATGCCACTTTGCAGACTAAATTGTGTACAATTTATTTCTCATTTGTTTTAAGCCGCTTGGAGAGGAAATTCCAGTAAGTTTGGGTTCAGCTTTTAAAATTTAGATGGGGTCAAAGAGTTTCATTTTTTGGCAGTGTTTGGGCTTTAACTGAGTAGAGCTCCACTAAACAGTCACCTTTTCTGTTTTAGTCCAGAAACAATTAGGATAGTAACTCTCTCTCCATTCTCATTTTCTCCTTCTGCCCAAAGTCACAATCATGTCTTGTTAAGTGGGTGATGATGGCTGTCGGGTGAGCTGCATGTTGGGGGCATGGCCTCATTGGAGCCCTGTCAGTAGAGAGAAGAGCCCCTTTCACTCAGTTTTCAGACACTTTGGGAATTAAAGACTCTAGTCTACTTTTGTGTAAAATCCACTCCACGACAGCTCTGTTTCTTAGGTGGCTTCATCTGTAGGACCATCACGCAGAAGTTGAGTGTCTCTGTGGACAGCTGTCCAGCATCATTAGGTTTCCTACATCAGAGAGACATGCAGCGACAGGACCGTGTCTCACCTCTGTAGGTGAAGCCAGATGAGACTCTGAACCTCTCAATTCCTTTTAGCAAAGACAGACTTGATTTTTCTTTAGATGTTTTACTACCCAAAAGGAGGAGAAATTGTAAATCACGTTTTTTTTCTACTAGTCAGCAATGAGATTAAATATAGACTTTGCTTAGGTCTTCTGCTTCTCAGATTTTCTCCCGGGAAAAAGACACCACTAATCAAACCCCAGTGTGTTTCCTCTAGATGTGTCTCATCAAATGTTTGAGGCCAGATTTTCTGAGCTCTGCCTTTTATATTAAGTTTATTGTTCTATACTCTTTTGTTAGTAATTTCATTTGTTTCTATTTTTATGTTTTCTAAGGCATTTTAGGAAAAGTGTTAGAGACAAACAGCTGAGAATTCCATTGTTTTCTTGCGATGAAAGAGAAGACTTTGAGCAATACATTTTTCTCCTGGGAAGTGCTTTCTTAAGTTGTGGCTTTAGAATGACAGTAAAAATAGCCTTTGTTGACTATTCTAATCAGTGAAAATCACTCTATATAAAGATTCTAAATTAATACCAAGTTGCTATGTTGCTTGGAAACTGAAAATATTCTACCATTAGGATAATAAACTATATTACTTGGTATAAGAATTGTTCCGTTTCATAATTATTAATAATAAATGTGAAGTGTTATTGAACAGTAGTGTCATTTAACATAACACTGTTACCTTAGTTTTATAAAAGCAATAAGACATTTGTTGTGCATTATAATAATTTATACCATGCATAAGGGTTTATATAATCTCAAGGGATCATGTTATATTGCATCTTACACCCGTTACACCTATGGTCAGATCATTGTAATGCACAATCATCTCATGTCTTATTGCTTTATTAGACTTGCACTAACAAAAGTAATTTAATTTGTTTCTTTTCCCATTTATGGATTTTGTTATCTGCTTACGGCGATAAAGGAATCAACAACAAACCACAAGATTCTTGACAATTTAGAGGCAAGAAGACTTTAACTGTCACTCTTCTTGTCTAACAATAAGACACTTTCTGACTCCTACTATTTGACACCAAGCTCTTAAATTTATCTTATGTGAAACGAATGAGAAAATAATGCGTTTTTCGAGTCCTGCTAACGGCGCCTTTGTAATAAGTCACACAGGAGCCAAAGCCTCCAGCCCTGCCTGCAGTATCATGCAAAAGAGCAGAGAAATCTCCTCGCGGTGACTTCCGTACGTGAAAGCTCATAATTTCACATTTAAAAAGATTACGGCCCCTGCGAGGCCACAGAAGCTCCCTGCAGGCGTGGCGTTCCCTTTTCATTGGTATAGCTAGTTGAGGAAACCGAGCTGCCTGACAATGAGTCAGATATTAGGGCCGGCGCTGCCTGTGGTAGGATGCCACACTCCCAATCCGGTAATTGTATCCAAAAGTATTATTTCTTCCCATGGAGATGATGCGGTATCCCTGCTGTTTTTCTGTCTGGGCAGAGGGGAAATAATGAAGCTGGCTGTATGCTGTGAGGAGGCTTTGGACAGCCTTCATCAACAGGATCAGTTGCTTCTGTAAGCGCCCAGGAGCCTGGCTGCGGCTGTTAGCCATTGCGACCAGAGGCAGAGTTACGATCCAGACGTCATCTATCATACACCAGCCTGCTAAAGCAGTCAATGGCCCTGATTAATCACCCCAGCTCAGCACTGCTATAGGAGGAGCGACTGAAGCTGGATATTAGGGCTTTATTTATTTCTTTCACCGTACATCAATGCCACATAATAGATTAGATTGCCAAATGCCTGAATTCAGTCATCCCAGTTTTATGTGCGATGTAAAGCTGAAATATGTGCATGTTTACAGTCTTACACTGATTATGCTAACCCAACAATAGGTAGAGTCGTAATCCTAGGGTTACAACCTCTACTGTGTTAAACAGGTTAAGACCATTAACCGCTGTAACATTATAAGTAAAACATGAACAGCGCATATATATTTTGCTCTGCGTGTTAACCAGTTTTACGGTAAATTATTCAACGTGATTTGTTAAAACTGTACAGAAATGACAGTTTAATGTCATGTAAAGATGTTTTTTTGCATTGTCGGGTTTTTATAATGAGCTGATTTTTGATAGTAATCAGCGTTTTGTTCACTCATTAAGTGACCTGCTGGAAAATTTCAATAATTACACGCACGGTTGAATTTCGATTTTGCAGATTTGATGATTCCATTAAATCTTGTGTGTCGGCCGTATGAAGTGCCCTGGAAACAACAGCACCAGTGACATCATCAAGACAACATTTGGCTTTCTTGTCCAGCATGTCTGTCACTCGCTCCCTCTCTCTCTCTCTCTTTCTCTCTCTCTCTCTCTCTCTCTCTCCCTCTCTCTTTTGGCAGCATCAGTACATCCTCACTCCTCTTGACATAACAAGGTCCGGTTCCCAAGCCCCTGCATCAGATGCGGGCAGCCGATAGCCCCAGCGATAAGTGGCTTTTCTCCTCTCTTTTATCCTGCATGGAAGAGCTTTGCCTTGGAGCTTTGCATTCAAAACATTGTGGCAGTCTTTTCTTTTCCATATCATTAAAAGCCCCTAGTGTCTAGAAGGCTGGCATGATGGCAAAAGGCCTGCTTGTGGCAACAACACAATAAGAAGCGTTGGAAAGCCTCCAGGATCACATCGCCGTAGCTGTAGTTTGCCATTATGTGTAATGCAAGTGTTTGTAATCCTAAAGTTTCAGTTCTATTATCTTAGAATTACAGAAGTGTGTGTGTGTAGGTGTTTTATGTACTTGAAATAAATTAGACAACATTTCCTTTTGGGAATGATGATTATTTGAAGTCAATAGTATGTCCCCATTTAGATTGAAAGGAAAATAGAACATTGAAAATCGTTATTCTAATATAAAATCAATAGAAGTCTATAGAATGACCTAATATTAATTAATATATAAATTAATATATATATTATAATAATAATAATATATTAGGTCATTACTGTCATTAATGACCTAATATAGTAAAACAAACGTGTTTGTGTGTATGTTAAAAGAAGTCCTTGCATGGCATTGAAGGGCTTCTTTTTCATTAGTGAAATACTTGATTTAATTGTGCTTTTAATTACTGTTTTAAACTCAGTCCACTGAACTATATCAATTACTGTGTATTCTTTTAGTCAGTATAAATTTATCTGTTCAACCCTTAATGCTGTTACCCTGATTCAATTCTTTAACGGTTGGTGCCAAAAAGTACAGACAAATACACATCTGATTAAATCTAATTATATCAGATAATTATACATTTAAAAAGATTGCCCACTTAAGTAGTTTCAATGTAATTAGCTACCTTTTGTTCGTAGCTTGTAGTGTAACTAACTTGTTTTTCAAAAGAGTAGCTTTACTGTGGCTTGCTACACTTTTTGAGTAGCTTCTGTAGCACGTGTGTGTGTGTGTGTGATGTTGCGCCTCTAGTGATCTTTTGATACAAAGAGTGGGTACGAGAGCAAGACTTCCTGGAAGGCTTAAAGTAATGCTTATATGTGCCGTAGCTACTATTAATAGCAAAATCTGCAAATTCACTGAACTCTGCTACAGGAAAATGTAGCTACAAACTGCCCTTGTGTGTGTGGGTATAAAATATTTATAAGTGTGTATTCTTTTCCTTCCACCAAACAAAATGGAGATTCTCTTTGAATGATCAAAAGTGGATTACAAAGAGTCTTTATAAAAAGAACTGTACAGATTTCTAAGCACATTTTGTGTCCTTCGAAAGGCTTTAATGTGTGAGCAGGAGTCTTCCACCTAAAAATGAAAACCCATATGACTTTCTTTTGTCTTTGACACACAGAAGGAGTTATTTATCAAGTGACTGGTGACCACAGCTGTCAAACAAGGTTGTCAAGGCAAGACTTCCATCAAATATTATCTTAAACTTGTCTGTTTTTCACACAGATCATATGATATACCTTCAGAAGACTTAAAATATAGTGCAGAAGTCATATACAAAACTTTTAGGAGAATGTGAACATTTTTCTAAAACATCTCATTTCATGTTCCACCTAAGTAAGAAATACAGATTTGGAACAATGTGAGATTGACTAACTGAATACATTTTTTTATGGGTAAACTATACCGAATGTAACACAGATGTATGTTCAGATCTGCCATACTGCATATTTACTGCAGTTATGACTGTTTAGATCTGCAGGAGTGTATTCTTATCCTGTAAGCACTCTGCTCTGTCTAAAAGAGGCTTCAGATGCTTGAGTGTGAAGATCTCCTGAATATCAAAGTTTCGCGAGACAAAGGAAAGATAAAATACGGGCGACAGCAGGTGAATGAGGAGCCTCATGCTGAGAAACTGAAGTGTGTTTGTTTACGACCCTGCATGATTCTCCGCCTATCTGAGAAAGCAGAAAGGTGTGTGTGCATGAGTTTATATATGAGAGAGAGATCATTTTGATATTTCTAAGTACAGGCCTTACTGTTTACGATTTAACTGCCTGTGCGTCATATCCGTTAACACAACCCACCCATCTAACCCACAACCTGTTTGTGAAAAGCCATTTATTGCGTTTGGTGATGGAACCAATCAGCGGTTATAGATAATGAGGTTATGGAAGCCACTGTAAATTCACAAATCAATATTTCACCATGAACCATAAACAAGTTCCTTGGGGAAAGTTTGAGAAGGTCAATGTGTTCTTGGAAAGATAGTGAAAGATGTGTTTCACACACGGATGGGATCCCTCAACATATGCGGAGATGTTCTGCTCACACTGATATATGTCCCCTCTGAAATGTGTTCATGCTTGATTGGAACAAAATATCTCTCTGCCGTTTACATTGAAGGTCAGGAGCTCCAAACTTTCTGGAGATTTATTTCTTCTGATAATATAAACAAGTGATTAGAAAAAACAAGTCACTGGGTTGTTTGAAAGAGCCTAAAATGAATTTGTCAGTTTAATGTAAACTTCACTGTGGAGAGATGGTATTGAGGTAACAGTTTAGAAATGTGGCTGATTTATAACAGGTGGGGTTGATTAGGACTATGAGAGCTGATTTACAGTAACACATCCAGAGATGTTCTGCTGCAAGGAAGTAATTTGCTGCAGGTTTTATGGTGTAGTTCAGTGTTTCCTGCAACACTAGTTTGTGGTATCGGACAGTAACCGCTGCATGTACTAAGAAAATATATTTTGCTATTGTGAGAGAAATATTATTTTAATAATGGATTATTAAAAATATTAATATA
>JAZGTK010009143.1:0-17543 GCA_036877625.1 Ambastaia sidthimunki | reverse complement strand
CTCGCAGTTTGAGGACCACCGAGAGAGTCACTCTGATCGTGGATAACACGCGATTCGTGGTCGATCCGTCCATCTTCACCGCCCAGCCCAACACGATGCTCGGCAGGTTCGGTTATGATATTGTAAACTTTACATTTGATTATACTGTGTTGACTTTGCACCGTACAATGTGACTTTAAACAGTACAATGTAACTTTTCTTTAAGAATGTTTGGATCAGGACGAGAACACAACTTCACACGGCCTAATGAAAAAGGCGAGTATGAGGTCGCCGAGGGAATCAGCTCCACCGTCTTCAGAGCCATTTTGGTGAGTGCACCACGCTTTAAAAGCTTTACTGAGGTTTTAAATATCTCTTCGTTCTAGTTCACTGAATATTGATTAAGTGCCGGATTAGACTGCAGGATCAAAATTTGCATGACTTCAGCACAAACCCAGGCCGTTTTGTTAAACCTCGTCACAGATGCCTTTCACATATAAAAAAGGCGACTCGGCACAACGCGGTCCACATCCGAGTTCTGTTAACAGACATTTGGGTTTGTTAACAGCTTCCGTGGATGCTGATGGAAGCATTCTGTGTAATTTCCATCCTTATATCTCGGAGCTATTTAAAACTGTTTCTAATCTAACAAACTTGAACCAGCTTATCAAGAGCTTCCAGATTATTTAAAAACTACATGTTAATGGTTAAAATGATTTGAGTTGCTTCATCACATTTGTCATAATTCAGTGTTTTGATGGCTGTAGCTTTCAGGGATGAATTCAGAGATGTGATCTTTCTAATCTCGCACTGGTTGCGTTGTGAAGATCTTCCACACAGCTGAAATATCTACGCAGGGTTGTGATATTTTTAGAGATGAGTTTCAGCACATCTACAGCCGACATTTTAAAACATTATGTGACTCTGAATTGTAAATCTTATATTGATACAAGTTGCAGTAGTGCCCTAATAATATTTTTTAATAGTCATTTAGTATTTTAATATAATAATTAATTATGATAATTAAAACTACCTTAATTTCACAACTAACAGTGTTTTAATTATTGAGGTTAAGCTAAACAACCAATGAGGGTTTTTTATATTATTTAATTCATTAAAATTTATGATCCCCTATTCTGACATCTTTTCTCTTACAGTCTGTATAAAATGGCAGGATTGAAAGGGTTAAACTCACAAAGCTCAGCTCAGTGGAAAAAATCAGGACGACACACATTAGAGAGCACTACAGAAATAACAGCCATTTTGAACACCCCCCCTCCTTTTTTTTTTTTTTTTNGAGGCGATTTGTTCAGTGTTGTCGCTCTGTGTGTAGCCGAGCTTTTCCGCGACTGACTGGCTTCGAATGGTTCAGGGTGTAGGAAAGAGAAGCCACAGCAGGGTGTGTGTGTGTGTGTGTGTCTGCCATCGAAGCCATTTGCTTCTCCATAGGGTAAGTGCTGTTATAGTAATGGCTGCCCGTTTGTTTTCCCTCTGCGTCTCTCCCTTTTAAACGGCAGGATTACTACAAATCCGGCATAATCCGCTGTCCTGATGGAATCTCCATTCCGGAGCTGAGGGAAGCATGTGACTACCTCTGTATCGCCTTCGACTACAACACCATCAAGTGCAGAGACCTCAGTAAGTATTCATTAACACCACAGACGCGCCAAACGGAGTCGCCTTTTTGCGCTACTGATCGCCACGGCAACAAGAGAAGCTGAGCGTTTAGGATGCGAGGGCTCTAGAAGCGAGAACACAAAAGTAGGTCAGTGGCGTGTCTAAGCAGATATGGGTCACCGGACAATCTTTGCAAAAATGGCTTTTTATTTTAACCGTATTGCATAATAAACGCTTTGTCTAAAAATCAGCGAATCGTAACAAACCTGTCTGAGTAACACTGAAACATGTCGACCGCAGGTGCACTCATGCACGAACTGTCCAATGACGGCGCCCGGCGGCAGTTCGAGTTTTACCTGGAGGAGATGGTGCTGCCCCTGATGGTGGCCAGCGCTCAGAACGGAGAGAGAGAGTGTCACGTGGTGGTTCTGACGGACGACGACGTGGTGGACTGGGACGAAGAATATCCGCCACAGATGGGGGAGGAGTATTCACAGAGTCCGTTCATTTCTACTGTAACACCTGCACCTCAGTTAGAACCCATTACTTGTGTGTCAGTTACAGCCCTGTTGCATTCTGGGTAATTCTCAGGGGACTGATTGGTTGTGGTGATTAGTGTTGCTTTCTTATCTGTATTGCTTATACTTGGGGGGGTTGAGATTGTGATAAATCACTTTTATCAGCATTAAATCACAGACTATTAAAGAGAGAGAGAAGTGGGCCAGTAAGTCAGTGGTGTAAGTTTGTAGGTAATGTGTTGTGATGGGATTTTGCACTTAAGATGTTCCTCTAATCGTGTTCTGTCTTTGTGTAATGCAGTTATATACAGCACAAAACTATACCGGTTCTTCAAATACATCGAAAACCGAGACGTTGCCAAGGCGGTTCTGAAGGAGAGAGGACTGAAGAAAATCAGATTAGGCATCGAAGGTGAGAGATGGAATAACAGGACGTTTTAAAGATGGCAGAAAATCAGTTTGTACTGTTATTTTAAGCTGATATACTGGTGTAATGTAGTTACTGTATTAGGTTTCCTGATATCATTCATGCAATAAAAATGACCTTGACACCAGCTGGTTAAACGCAGGTTAACGTACAGTCAACTGGTCTTCATCTCAAAATTAACCAACTTCCACTTTCTTACATTTTCGTGCAATGCAACAAGTTTATTGCGTTGCTAACGTGTAAACGCAAATAAATCACCGACATTCCTGTAACACCGTGTTCACATGTGCACTCAGGATATCCGACCTATAAAGAGAAAGTAAAGAAGCGGCCCGGAGGGCGTCCGGAGGTCATTTATAACTACGTGCAGAGGCCCTTTATCCGCATGTCCTGGGAAAAGGAAGAAGGCAAAAGCCGACACGTGGACTTTCAATGCGTAAAAAGCAAATCCATCACCAACCTCGCCGCAGCGGCCGCCGACATTCCCCAGGACCAGCTGGTGGTGCATCCCGGGCCTCAGGTGGACGAGCTGGACATCCTACCCAATCACAACCCCCATCCCAGCCACCAATACGATCCGGATCCAGATGCCTCGTCTCCTGCCATCTGACTCCGCCCCCGGCCCCACCCACCACGTTCGTTCGCCACTCCAGCACTGCAGAGGGAATTCAGTCCTCCTGCCAAACCGCATTGCCTTTTTCCAGTCCTCGCCCGCCTTACGAGTCTCAAAGACTGAGAGCTACGTCAGCACAAACACGAAGCCCTTCACTCTGCCTTTCTTTCCCCCCGCAGAACCCGAATCACGCCACCAAAGGACATTTTTTTATTTAATTAGACGATAGTCGCTCCTTTGTATAGTGTCTGAACTGGTTGTATGATGTATGTGGTGCTGTGCGGCTAACGCTGTAAACTTGGCAATAAAACAGGAGCACAATCCTCTCACCGCGTGCAGTCGCGCAGTCGTTGGTTATATCCGGAGGCTTCTGGTTTTGACGTGCGCATGAATGCGTCGCCTGCGTCGCATCGCTGTGATGCGCTGAATGAAACTACTGAAGTGATGTCACGTTTTTACTGTACTTTTCATTTTATTGTTTGTAGCCACAATTAGGTGCTGCAAAATATGCCGAGTTCTTGTGTATTGCTTAAGAAACGTTATTTTAATGTTATTTGAATAAACCCTATTACATCAACATGCTTGGTTTATTAGATACACGAGTAGCATGTTATTTGAAATTGTTTTATGGATAACTATATTCGTTTATTAAGCAGATTTTCCTCATTCATGAAAGCAAATAATATTCTTCTTGATTCTTGAATTTATAAAGTCAACGTTAATACAATGTTTAAAATCTGAGCGTTTTAAACATACCTAGAACTTTCCAAATGGAAATGTAATTACAACCTAAAATTGGCAGCTGGGTTTTAAACTAATAAAAAATGTAAAACTACATGGATGCTAAAATTCACAAACATCACTTGCATTTGACCTTTTAAAGCAATAAAAAGCTCTAATTGAGCTCATTAGCCAGCACTCAGAAATTGCTTTTTTATAGTCATCATTTCCTTTCCCTTGACAACAAGGAGAATTTCTCCAAAGATTTCACCACTGGATGGCAACACAGAACAAAAATATCACAGCCACTGACCAATCAGAAGCCTGAGAAAAACATTAGCCAAATCAGGCATTAGAAACTTCTTTTAATACAATCTTTAATCTTCAAAACATGCATAATAGCATCAGCCGTCTGTGACAGACAATATTTTTATTCATACAAGATTCTTTATTAATGGTAGATTGTAAAATTATCTTAGTTTAATTAACCACAAGAGTCAATGTTGAAGACAAGGTTTTTATTTTAAAAATATCCACTGCTGATACAATACACTTACCATATATATTTTGCATAAAGAATTCTTACATAATAGAATTACAACATTAGTTACAATCTGAATAAAGAATATTTAACATTTAAACAACTTTTGTAGTGTAAAAACATTGAAACACAAAAAGAAACGTATATATTTATATATGTATAGAAAGATCCATGTTTGTGGATGGGTACCAAATGGATAATACAGGCCAGTATTTACAAAGAAAGAGGCAGGACAGATTGTGAGACAGAAGTGAGTTTTCAGTTCAGCTGTGGTGATGGAAGTATGGAATTGAACCATTTTGTGTGCTTTGAGTAGAAGGTCCTATATCTAATGACAGCAGCCTTTTTAATCTTCCACACACTACCGCACACGAGCTGTGGTTCCTTCTGATTGGTTGCGGTGACCTGCGCTAAGACCTGTTTTGCCTTGGACCCAAAACGCGTCCTTGCGGGACTCCGCTATGGTTTCACAAAGGCCAAGGCAGGTCACTGAAATCCACAGGTCCGCCCAGACCGGCGTCGGCTTCTAGAAGGCTCATGATAACGGCCATGGCTGCCTCGTCATTGCTGGGGCTGCTGGATCCTGGTTCTTCCATGATGTCAATACTAAGATGGGAGTTATCACCTGCAGCAGAAAATGTGATTATATAGAGCGTATTACATATGGCAATATTACATCTGTAATTTACTTAACGATATTCTGCTCTTCTGTGTTACTCACTCATTAAAGAATTATTGGAATATGGGTATCCTATTGAATCCGGACCAGGCACAATTCCTGCTGAAGGCAGATCTGGAGTTCCACCATTTTGAATCTATAGAGAAGAAACAAACACATTTTGATATTATTCAGTAGTTTGATTCATTTGTAATTTATTTGATTTATTGTTCTGCAGGTTTTCCCTCAGTTTCTCTGGACATGTTTACACCAGGTATTGAGATCCAAACTGGATCTAAATCAAATGTTTATTTTTGACTTCTGAGACTAAATGTTTAGGCCTAAATGTAGCACTGTCCACTCGTGATTGGATCACGCAGACTGATGTTAACACAAGGTGTAAAGGGGTGTGTGTAATTTATGAGTATGTCCTCTTACCTTTTTGCCTCCTGGAGAACAGGTGTCTGGTGGAGGTGTGGCGGTGATGTTCAAAGGACTGGAGCCACAGCTGGAGGGGGAGGAGCCTCGAATCCTGAGGAAGGTACATCCATTATAGCATCATAGTTTTTTTTTACTGTAGTTCACCACAGTCTAAACGTGGTGTGTGTTTCTCGTACCTCTGAATCTCCATCACTTCTTCTGCGATCATCCGCCCAATCTTCCCGGCTCCCGCTCTAGTGCCTCCTGGTATTCCAGGAAAAATCTGGAAGGCACGTTTCCCTCCACCTGAAAAAAACACACACGGTCATTAAGCCTCAAACCATTAAGATGCCGGATGAAACAAAACGTTATTGTTCAGCTTAGACTTCCGCACAGTCGTCGGAATATTAAGAGAAAATGAAAACCGACAGATTAAATAAGTCAAGAGTTTGCAATTTTCCATGAGCGTGGAATCATAAAAGCCATCCGCCCATAAAAATCCCCTTTGGATGGACTAAGAGTACAGATTGTAACGAGAAAACTGTGTGCTGGCTAAGAACCGCAACTCTGTGGCCGAGAAACTAAGTCTAAAGGGAAAGTGTTTATGAATGGTTGGAAACTGATCATACCATCTCCTGACGTCAGAACACTGTCCATGCTCTGAGGAGACGACGCTGGCTGTGAGAAACTGGGGTCTGCTCCTTCAAGCATACTGCCTCTGAAAAAGAATACAATTCAATATTAATTATCAGAATACTTCAGGGGATTTTGTAAATTGTTATTATACTTAACATTACTGTTCTATATTTAAGACACATTCACAGTATGCTATCTGTAACGTGATATTTTTAGAGCTTAACATTATATTTAGTTGGAAACAATGTGGGGGGGACGTGATGTCATCCACTGAGATTTGATTGGACTGTGGATGCTGAGCTACAGTATTATTGGTTAATGTGAATTGACTCCGCCCACACAAACTTTGGTTACTTCAGCAGTGGCAAAAGCCATTTCAAAGGCAAAGTTAGACGTTTGATAAAAAGGTATCTTTGAAAAGCAACATTGTTTTGACCATAATCTGATTTATTCATTCCGGCTGAACACCAAACATTTAAATGTGTGATTTAAACATTTATGAGGGTGATTTGATGTGACTTACGAAACCACAGTGTTTGTAGAGACGATATATTCCACCTCTTTGGTCCAGGGGTTCATGAAGCTGAACCATCTGCTTCTCAGTGTGATGAAGGAACCGTCCTTTATCTTGAACTTGTAACAGCTTGTATTGATTTTCTCTCTCATCTGTAGCACTGAAGTAAAAAGAGAGAGTATTTATTACAAATCTATTATTTAACCGGCCAAATTATGGCCACAGGATTGTGAAACTTCCCTTTTTGGGAAACGTATTGGCCATTACGATCACGATATCCAAAATGTTGCTTAATTTATATTAGCAGCAAATGGATACGGATATACGTGTGAATTTTTGATCATCCAGAGAAACGTTAGAACATGATGATGAAGCAACAAACCTTGTCTGTGGCACTCAGCGAGGTGACCGATATCATCCTGATGAAAATACTCATAAAACGACGTTCCCAGAAGTTCCTGAGGCAAATACGCAAGGATGGCCGTCGCCCTGATCACAAATCAATCATTAGTTCTCCGACGGAAACCAAAAATCAATCATTAAATACTTTTGAGCTCTGTGAAAATTCTTGTGAATTCTGGTTTTAGGCATTATTAACTGCCTGTAGAGGTTATTAAGAGCCTTCTGAAAAACCATCGGTCTTAAGTTGACATACAAAACTTTAGCAGTTGCTTAGGAACATAAACTCTTCTGAAACATCTATTAGGTTAAACCTCAAACAAAATTATTAGCAATTATTAAAGTAAATCTTCTCACCTTTGGTCAACGAAGACAAACTTGCCGTCGATGGCGTGCCGGGAGACGTATTCCGTGGGCTTGACGCGGATCTCGCCGTTCATTGGCTGAGGGACGATATGAGGATGCAGGCGGCCAATGGCAACCAGACAGCTGAGGTTGCAGCCCTCGTTGTCAGGTTCGTTATCCTCGTCCAGGCCCATCTTAGTGGGCGGCCAACTTTTCAGATAGCCGGTACTGTGAATGGTGCAGAAACTCTTGCGATCTGCTGCAGAGAACGAAAAATAAACATAACAATGAAAGTTTTATATTAAATTAATACATATTGGATGTCCAATGATGAAGTTAAAACAATACAAGCTGTGTAACAAGAACACGACACCTTTCTTTTTAGAGCAAGTTGAGGGGAAGTCCTTGTCCTCCATTTTGACAGAGGGCCGGTTGCATTTCATTCTGCAGAAAAAGGAGCGACGGGCCCCTGAACACAGTCTGGAGGGGCCGGGAGTGATGTCAGTCTTCACTGGAAGACCAGCTTTAAAAAAAACAACCACCATTAATACTTATTTAGTTAGTTCCTAGTTAGCTAGTTCCTGTAGCTTAACTGGTTGAGCATTGCGTTAGCAGCACAAAGGTCGTGGGTTCGATTCTAAGGAACAAACATTCTGATCAAATGAATAGCTTAAAACCCACCCAAGTTGGTTTGGATTAAAGCGTCTACCAAACACATAAATGTAAACGTATTTAATCACTATAACGACCGTTATCTATATTATTAATATATTCATTTATTATTATATAAAAATTCATATTTTTTCACTGGGAAAAAAATTATCAAAACTTTTTTCGAACATAAGTTGTTGCTGCAGTTTACCTAATAATAAAATGATAATTTAAAAACTGTACTTTTGGCATCAATGAGTCGTTCGCGTGGGGCTGTATCTGAAGATGACAGCTGCTCCTTCACTTTGGCAATGTCTTTCGGATGCAGGTAGTCGAACAAACTCTGGCCAATCAGATCGTTCTGATGATTTAAGACACAGCATGATGTCATCAACTTCCAAAAACGGCACTGTGTGACATCATCAAAATCGTCGTATAAAAACCAACCTGAGTGTAATTGAGAATTTTGTAAACGGACTCAGAGACGAATAGGATCTTTCCACGATCGCAACCGACTACAAACAGAAAACCATCGGCAGCCTGCAGGAACAAAAATATTTTTTAAAACAAACGTGCACATTATTAAGTTTTAAACGTTTACAAAGTCTCGGATCCTTTCAACGCACCCTCAAAATTAAGTGCTTTAACTCGTCGTCCGACAGGAATGCTGGTTTATAGTTTGCTTCTGTGTATGGGTTAGCAGCTCCTACAAGACACAAAATGAAAAGCTTTAACCACGCACAAAAGTTTAATTTCAGACTCTGTTTGGACCGAGCGGTGGTTGAAAACTCGCACCTCTTAACGTCTTCATATGCTGTACAGCCATGCGCAGAACAGTCAGTTTGTCCAACTTGCGGGACATGGCGTTACAGGTGGGAACTAATGACGCCAGCTCATCTATAAAACTGTTCATTTTATCCCTGCGTCTTTTTTCTATCTGACTGTGGGCTTCCCTAAACAAAGGAGTTGAAATCACAATTATTTCGCTGAAAGCGTCGCATTGTATTCGCATATATGACATTAGGTGAAGGAGACGTTACCTGGCGTTTTTGATCCGGCCCTGCTGGTCATCTCTAGATTAAAAAACAAAAAAAGATTATTAATATTTGACCTCAATCATTCAGTTTGTTTTTCTATTTGTAAACCGTACAGAGCATAAAAAATGTGTAACGTTTACTTGCCTTCCGAGTGTCTTGTCTTTATCTGTGTCCATGCTATCACTGGAAAACAGGAAGTTTAGAAGGTCAATCCACTTCTTATGACCCAACATCAACAATGTCATAAAAGTTAATGGTTATTATTATAATGTTTTTAAAATCTCTTCAACAGAAACGTTTATCAACATGTACTTACTCGTAAGAGAAGCCATCAATTCTGTTTGTTAAAAAAAGAAAAATTATTAAGATGTTTTGTTTACCAAGAAATAAAACATAATACAAAAGTCTAAAATAGTTTTTCTTTGACAACTAAGGAGACACAACTGGTCAAAAGTTTGGAAACACTTGACTGAAATGTTTTTATCGTCTTATAAATCTTTTATCCGATGCCGTTTGCTTAAATGTTTACAATTATTATTCTAGACCAAAATACAATTGTGCCAACATTTTAATTTCTACCATTAGAAAATTACAATTCAAAAAATGTTTGAAATGGATGATTTGGACCAAAATAAAGAAGAAAAGCAGCCAATAAGAACTCAGGACAGAGGGGAACTCCTTCTAACAGCGTCAGTATATAAACAGTATTGAACCGTGTGTTGGCAAGCTTTGACTCACTGGTAGTCTGCGGTGCTACCCTTTCTTTTGCGGTTGTAGTCCATCCCGGTACTGCCAATGGAACTACTGATGAGTTCTGCGGAGCTCTGGGACATGAACTCATTCATCGTGGAGGAAATGTCCATTCTTTGGTCTGCCATTAGATCATCTAGACAAAGTGATTTTGTTCACTTGACTGAGAATAACATGTCAAAATGGCTGTTAAACACTATAATCTGACACGTACCACATAGATTCATTCAAGCAGCTGGTTTAAAGTATGTCCCTCTACCTGTGACAGAATCCTGCGGGAGACAAAAACAGATGTGTTGTGTTTGCAATAATAAGATGGGTTGCTGACAAACTCTCATTACCCTGGCGACCACTCGAAACACCTTGGCAACCGCTCAGAACATCTCAGCAACTGTACAGCAACACTTTGGCAACCGCTCAGGACACCCTCTAATGTTTTCCATAAATTAGCCTTTCGTGAAGTGAGATGTTGAACGCCACAACATAACCACTCTTAAAACACAGCTAACCTCATATTTCCCTGTTGCTTCAGAGCTGTCAGCTATCAAGACTGTTATCAGCCTAGAACATCTATTTTGATCAACAAACAAAACAAGAAATCCCCCCTCGCACCCCACAAACGCTCACATACCCAACGAGAAATGAGTAAAGCTCCATCCCAGACCTGCGGTGGTTGCCAGGAAACCCTTGGAAAGCAAGCGATCCAGGCCACATTTAAATTAGAGGAACGCAACTGGCTGAAAGCAAAGACCCATTTTCTTCTAACGTCAATGAAACGGGAGTCCTCGCGACTCAGAGGGATTTTCTGCAAAAATATTCTGCAGCTGAAATGCGTTGCGGCCTGTTTTTTTTTTTACCAGCGCATCCCTTAAAGCGCAGCTAAACTTTACACAGTGTAAATAAGAGTGTAACAAACATGGTCGTTTTTTCTTTAGATACGATATACTGATGCGTAAATGACAAACCATGTTTACTCCACCCATCTCTAAATCTATTCTGAATGTGTGGGCTTGCCTTCACACTCAACTGACAAACAGGGAAAAAACCCGTAACAAAAGTAACAAAAACAGGAACAAACTCACAATGAAACGCCAACAAAAAATAAGTCCGTTTATTAAATACAACAAAATTTGGTTTGGGAGAAACTAAATATGCTAATGAGATAATAAACGTTTCTTGCATTGGTAATATTTTAGTATTTCAACAAAACCAGCAGATTATACAGTCCGGTTTAAAGATCATATCTGATGTTACTCATCATCATTTCAGACACACAACACCTGTGTTACAGACACACAGAAGGATATTGCTAGGATATACTCCCAAATTCAGACATGTCACAGCGGAAACTTTTCACGTGGATGAAAGGAAGAAAAAGGAAAAACAACAAAAAAATTGAACTCATTTCCGAAACGCCCTATTGATGAACGTTTACCGCAATGAACTGCTTCTGGAATGCGGCTACACACCCGTCCAGTCTACAATATGGAAACTTGTTGGACTTGTAATGACTAAAAACAATGTTTATAGACTTGAGTTTATTCTGAGTTTGGAAATCTGCAAGGAAATCTATTAAGTCAGCATTATAGAGTTGCAAAAGAGTTTAAATTCATTTTCAGGTCACTCACTAATCAAACGCAAGCAAATTTGAGACACTAGTCACTTCCATGTAAGTTTAAAAAGCTCACGTCTCAAATCATGCCAGGATAACACAACTCAACTTATTACACATCATGACAGTTTATAGGGAAAGTATATAATATAATTTATTCAATTAGTACAATGGAAACATTTTCCCTATTTACCAAAACACACACACACAGTGTTGCTGGTTGGTTAGTAGCATTTGCCATTTGAAACAGAGCCTTAACATTGATGTTTATGTATTTGACATGCGCTGTCAAAGGTGACCTACAGTGAGCCCTTCACTGGGAGTCGAACCCTCCACCCTGCCGTCGCAAGCGCAATGCTGCACCAGTTAAGACACAGTAACACCTTCACTTGCCATAACCGCAACGGAACAGGATATAAAACATAGCGTGCGATGGCTCTGCCTCAAAACGTGGTAAGATGACTACCTAGAAAGCACTACTTAGACACCGATGCCCATATATGCTGCTAGGAAGGCAGCTTAGATGGTTTTGAGACACAACCCTAATTCAAAAGACATGCAGCACAATCCATATGTTACATTTAACAAACATGAAAGCAACCACCCTTAAAAGTGACCAACCCACACAGCACACTAAATCTCCCTATTCTGTCTTAAAGGGCACGCAGCCCATTAACCTCATAAGGACGATGGGTGTGGATGTTTGACCAAGCAAACAAAATATGTTTTTATATAATCTGACATATTTATTTCATCGGTCTGAGCACGATTGTGGCACCGAGATCGTGTATTTAACCGGAGAAACGACACCGACGCCCCTCCTACTGAAATCAATATATAGAGGACAAAAACCGCACATAATTCACCGATAAGCCACACGCAACGCTTAGAGACAACGTACAAAAACCCAGATCGTGACACTTACCGGAGAAACAGCTCGACATCACGGTTCAATTCGGTAACTTGACGTCCGGTCCGTGAGGAAACTGTGACATAAACGAAATCGGTCTCTGACCTACTTTCCTCCCTTCGTGTGACTGTCGGACCACTAACCTACATTTTCAACCAATGGGATCTTTGGATGAGCAGGGGCGCCGCTTTTGGCCAATCAGAATAGGGGTTACGATTGACGCAGAAGTGATTGACACGCGCGATGGCCAATGGAAACGCGGAATCGGGATTCACCGACATGGCGATCCCAGCAAGGGGAGGGTCTTTAGAGCGCTGCCAGTTTCGTGTTGCTGCATCGTGTCATGCTGTATGTTGTTATAATACAGTAAGATTATTGCAAAAACGAACAAGGCAGATTTGTTTGTCTTTTGTGAACGATTAAAACATCAATATGTTTAATTTGTCCTCTTGCTCACTGGTTTAAAACAAAGAATGGACATTGATGTAGCGGAGACAGTATTCAACTCATAAAGAAAAAAAATACTATTAATAATATTAATAATACTAGAGACTAATGAAAAATAGCACTGATATTAAATGATGGGGTTAAAACTCATCACTTTATGTGTTTTCATACATAATAACTGTAATAGCATGAATAATATGTAAGATGTAAAATATGTTTTAATTCCTAAGGTTATTCATAATTCATAAGTCTCTCCCTCTTTCTCTTGCATAACATACAAATTCTCCTTTTGCGTCCTGGCTTTAAGTTGGCATATACATTTAATGTGGAGATGCTACATGTTATTATATACAAGTGTACACTAAAGTCTATACTAAATAAAGATTTGTTATATTTGTAATATTTGCAAGGCATGTCGTTCATTGTACTGTACGGGAGCTTTAGGAAACACGTAATAACAATTTAAATTGTTTAATAAAATGTGCATATATTCTTCTTGGCCTAAATCTATACATTACACATGATTATTATTAAAATAAATACATAATAAATGTTTTGTTAACATATATCTGGGCCCCTTTCCTCCGCTGTTTTAGAAAAATGTGTACAACATATATTTTATATATGTTTATTTTATTCAAGCATTTACAGCATGCAAGAAACTATTATCAGCTGTAAGGAAAGGTTCGTTTCAGTTCATGGTCACATAAACATGACGTAAACAGCCATATAACGTCATCAATGTGCGTCGTATGTCATCAGACCGGACGTCTCTCTACTTTCAGCGATTATAGCGCGTTCGTGTAAATAACGTTTTATCAACGTTATCTGCATCAAATATTATGATTTATCACCTCGTAGCGTTTGTAAGGGACAATGTGAAACATTAGCGGACATTTCAATTAATATTTACACGTTAAATAACTAAATAGACGAATGAAATCGTAACAGTTCAAGGTATGTCATAAGTATTGTGGGTCGTATAAAATATGTACTGATAATATTTATTCATATCTGCATCGTAATTATTTATTATATGTAGATAATGGTTGATATGTTATTGTATGTGTCTTGTTTCCTTGTTTTTGTGGTTTAGTTTGTTGACTACATAGATTGAGGTCATCATGGGGGCTGAACAGAGTGGAGATGCTGAACACAAGCATACAGACTTTAGTACTTCAGGTATTTAATGTTATATCAATAATAATAATAATATTTGAAGATGTTGCATATATTCCTGGATTTGTTTTGCATCAAACAGATCTTAGATCTTAGAGTGTTTGTTATAATCATACATGTGTTTTGCCTCACCATGAATCTTTTTGTCATTCCAGTCGTACCCTCACCTGCAAAGCAAAGAGCCAAAATGGACGACATAGTAGTTGTTGCCCAAGGAACTCAGTCTTTGCGGAACATCCATAATGATCCTGATGTCATAAAGCTACAAGAGATACCCACCTTTCAGCCTCTTCTTAAAGGTACAGAACACATTTGTCAACCAATCTGTGACATAAACAAAAATTAGTGCCAGCATCACAACAACACCTGTTTGGGTAATAAAGCCTTTGAGGTCTTGCCTTTAGTCAGATTAGATCTGTTTTAAGGTATTAGATTTGGTTTAAGGTGAGCAGATGTGACGAATCGTATTGTTGTCATGTTTTAGGTGTTCTCAGTGGACAAACGTCCCCCAGCACGGTGTGTTTAGAAAAGCTGGACACCACACAGGTCCTGCAGCTGTGTGTTCGATATCAGAATCATTTACATCAGTGTGCGGAGGCTGTGGCCTTCGACCAGAACGCTCTGGTGAGGAGAATCAAAGAGGTACCGGCCATTTCTGCTCAAATATCCTCCCCCAAATTCTTTAATGACGCCGTTTTGTAATAGTTCACCCAAATGTATCATCATTTATTCATGCTTAATTTGTTTCTCAATGCTTATGACTTCTAAGGGTAGAATTTGGGTACGACTTTGTTTAATTGTATTATGCTGTATGCGGTCAGTAAGAATGTACCACTATTAGCTTTATTTAACACATTTTATCTTGTTCAAATGCATTCTCAAACAACTCTACAGATTGTCTCCCAAAAATAATGCAAAAATGAATTAATTAAAATGAATGCAGGAAATGCAAAAATAGTCTAGATACGTCTTGGCTAGGTTATTAATGGCAGAATTTTCTTTTTAATACTTGGGCGACTGTGTCTTTAAGACAACTGTAAAAATGCAGCTGTAAAAATGTTGCTGTAGAAATGCAGCTGTAAAAATGCAGCTGTAAAAATGTTGCTGTAGAAATGCAGCTGTAAAAATGCTGCTGTAAAAATGCTACTGTAAAAATGCTGCTATAAAAATGTTCCCCGCAGATGGATTTATCAGTGGAGGCACTTTTCAGCATCATGCAGGAGAGACAAAAGCGTTACGCCAAGTACGCAGAGCAGATCCAGAAGGTCAACGAGATGTCCATGATTCTGAGACGCATCCAGATGGGCATCGACCAGACGGTACCACTGATGGAGCGTCTCAACAACCTGCTGCCCGAGAGCGAACGCCTGGAGCCCTTCAGCATGAAGCCTGACGGAGACCTTAAATAACACCAGCATCACACTGAGTGGGGGCGGAGTTAGGGGCGGGGCCACATTAACACAGTGGTAACACGACTGGTGCTTTGTGGAGACCTTTTCAAGTCTGACTGAACCTGTGGATTTGCACTTTGAGAAGCTTGTTGTCTGCTTGAATCAGATGTATGCTGGCCATAAAAACAGGTTACGTGGTACATAGTGTAAATTATTATACCAAAATGTGGTAAAGGCACGTATGCATATCTACTGTTAGGCTTTAATGGTTGCTTTTAAAAGGCATGATAACACGCAGTACAGCCTTTGTGATTTTAAATGTTATTTAACGTGAAATAATGAGTCATTAATGCATATGATACTCTTGCACTTCTGAGAGCATTTGTGGGCTGATGTTACTAAAGTTACCAGCATTAAACTGTTTTCTACTCTTTCTGATTCATGTGTGATTCATGTTAGGTAATATTTTTAGCGAACAAGCAATTTTTACAGTATTGTTATGTGATATTGGGATCATAAACTTCTCAGAGGACAGCTGCCTAATTTACTTTTATTCAGGCATGTATATTATGTATATTGCACTATTAACTCTTCCATCATTTTATTTATTTATTCATTTTTGGATACTTTAAACCAATGCATTAATCTGCAATCTGTAATTTTGTGGGGTTAAAAATAAACAGAAGTCAGTTATTGAGCAAGTATGTAACAGATCAGTGTTTAAATAGTCAGTTTATCATAATGATTTATAATTTAAGCTGTCAGGTCCGATTTTCCAGAAAATGTCAGTCTTTATTTGATTTAAACGTAAAGTAACCTGCAATTGTATGTTTTAAACAGAGATGGCGATAGAGAGGCAAAAGTTACGGGTTGTAGCTTTAAAGCAGGTGTGATTCATAGAAACTACAGGATCTTATTTTCCAGTTCACAGGAATATTATTGTATTCCCAGCAGCATTTTGTGTTTGTTTCCTCCTAACATCATAAGACTAATATTATTAATATCACTAATATTAGACTTATATCATTAATTGACTATTATTATTATTATTATTATGCGGGTGAAATAGTAAATAGAAACATGCAATAAAATAATAATAATAAAGATGTTAAGAAGACAGTCAGTTGAGTCTCCGTCCCAGCTGGTGGCGACATGAGCTTTAATACAAACAGCAGAATAAGAGAAACAGACGCGGGCGCATGTCGTGCAATGCTGGTTTCGCTCATTTTAATGTCAGTCATACAGATTAAACCGATAAATCCTCAATATAAATCATAAATCCTGATAAACAGCAATAAAAATGCGGCGTCTGGGATCCGTGCAGCAGAAAATCGCGTGTGTGTTTCTGACTGAAGCGAGAGACGAGCCGTCCAGAAAACGCGACTGTCAGGTGATAAAAACCCATTTAACATCAAATAAAACACCGTTTATGAATTACATGCGCGTAAAAGATGCTTTTATAAGTGATGCATGTGTAATGTGGCGTCATTGTTATGTAATACGTAGATTGATAGATTTAAAGCATGACGTGCAAGTAATTTGCATTATGCATTTTTAATACGATCAAATAGATCCTGTTTTCCCAACGAGATTACAGAATGATGAGTGTTTGACAGGTCACGTGATGCTCACACACACACACACACACACACACACACACACACACACTGTTGTTGCTGTACTAACACACACACTGTTCACATACACACACACACACACACACACACACACACTGTTGTTGCTGTACTAACACACACACTGTTGTTGCTGTACTAACACACACACTGTTGTTGTTGTTGGTGTTCAGCAGTTTCAGGTGGTCGCCACTGGGACCGTGAACCCGGCAGCTCTTGAGTCAGATGTTCACAGCGCAGCTGCTACTGAGAAGATAGACGGGACCTGCTGTTACATCACACTGTACAGAGGTACAATACACCCCCCCGAACCCGCACCAGACCTCATTCACTTACATTACAGCACTTTATATGCAAGTTAATTATATACAGAAGAATGTTGAATGATGGTTAGACCCGGAACTGTTTGTAAACATCTGGTTTCTTTGAAAGGGGGACCGTATCTCTGGGCCCGCCTAGATCGGAAACCCACCAAACAGGCAGACAAGAGATTCAAAAAGCATCAGTATTCTCACAAGACCTGTAAAGGTATTTTTAAACCAAAA
>JAZGTK010009142.1:0-17543 GCA_036877625.1 Ambastaia sidthimunki | reverse complement strand
AGTGTAAAATAGTTATGAATCAGACAAGATCAAGTCGTATCTCGCAGTTTCTCTCACACACAAAAATCTGCCACGAGTGGGAATGGCAGGTGGTGCAAGCCTTAACAGAAGTGACTTTTCTAGAGCAGCATGTCTGGCTTTGTACTCAGACACCCTCCAAAGATACCCAGAAATAGCCCTGAAATCTGGAAATTCATTTGATGAGGGATTGGGGGTTATTTCTCTTCTTCTATGCATCAGTTTGGTATCTGTTATAGGCACGACTCCATGAAGCACAACACATTATATTATTAGTGTCTTTTTTAAATAGGCCGACATTATGGTCTCTTTAACCCTAAACAAGCAACATGATAACAGTTAGAAACTGATGAATTGATAAATGTTGTCATCCATCCCTCATCACAGCATTTCTATTCACCTCCACAACTGGCAGCAGGACCTCTGTTGCCATGGCAAACTCCATCCATTTTTAGGGCAATGGCTTGTGTTGAAGTAAGAGTAAGTTGTGTGCAGCGAGTACATAATGAAGCTCACATTGATTTCCTCACTGAAACCTGCTAGCACACTCAGACTTAGTCACCACCCACAACACCCAAACTTTGTATGACTTACTGTTAACATTTTCTAGAAAAATCTAATTGTCAGGCATAAAATACAACATAATTAATAAAAATGAGAGCATTAAATATTCCAGTAATCTGTCTGGATCATGGTCTGAGGTGTGTATTTTGAGACACTTCTCCTGTATGATCCCACAGCTGTCTGACTGCTGCTATTATTAACCATGTCAGGGGCTGGGCAGGTTTATATATAGACTCTGCCACTGGATTTTCCTTCTCATTGCAGACGACTGAATAATGAAAAAAACAGGACTCTGCCAAGAACCAGTCACTGAGGTCATCTCACTCTGTGTGTGTGTGCGTGTGTTAATGTGCGTATGTATGTGTATGTGTGTGTATGTGTGCGTGTGTGCGTGTCCCTGTTGTCTCTGAATCTCAAGGACTTTCTCGACAACAGCAGAAGGTTGTTTCCAGCACAGGTCAGAACTGTTTTGAGAGGCGAAAAGAAAATGAGGATGATATTATCAGTGGTTCTTGAGAAGATGGTATTTAAGAGGATTCTGAAATGACAATATTATATTTGAGTGCCCAGTCATGCCATAATTTGGGGGAAGATGTAGAAGACATGGGCTCTTTTAGTAACCGTGGTGACAGTGTCACTTTCAGAGGGATGTGAAGTTTAGCAACACTATCAGAGTTTCTTCTCTCACATTAGCACAACAATGGTCAACAGGGGCTTGTCTATTGTCTCACATTATAGTTTCATTTTTAAAATGACTACCCCAAACTTTCACATCAAAATAGCTATAAAATAGCTGGTTGCTTGCTGGCTTAAGTCTGAATAGCTCTTCTAATCAAACAATTTAACTTAAGTCCATTGGAAATTTACCTGATTACCTCCTGAAAATCAGACCACAAAATAATTAAAATGTTAAAAGCAGTCCTTTTATTATTGATTGATGGATATTGATTGAGAAAGCGCCGTCCCTTTAAGAACAGACCTGGTCATGTGATCATGTGCTGGTCATGTGTGTCATCATCAACTGTCACAGAAACATAGACAACAATACATCACACATGCTTGTATGTACTTATGCTGAAAACATTACCCTATTTCTGTATTACATGCTGTGTTCCTGAGCAAGAGCTCTTTAAAACAATGAATATAGATGATATTGCTTTGTAAGGTTGTGATTCCATAGCTCAGCCCTATGTTTTTATACAGTATAAAGTATCAATCTTGTCTTAGATGTTTCTCCAAGAATTCCTTTAGAAAAATACAAATAGAAGAACTGGAGACGTCTGTTGGCATACAGTGTACAGTGCTACAAAAGTTCATATTGAAATCTCTGGCTCAAACTTAGCAACAACAAGGGGACATATGTGATGTTACTTGAGCTTTTCTCACAGGAGAAAAACCTGTGGACTCTAATTTCTATTTTATTGTGTTGTCTAAAAAGAAGTTTGAACTGCTCACCTGTAACATTGCAGAAAGATTGGGATTTCTCTGCGTCTTCTAGCATCTGTGAACAGACAATTGCCCCGTTACACTTTGCTCAGCTTGTGTTGTTTACAGATTAACATTTGGTCATTGGCTTAATTGATTGCTGAGCCCTCATCATTTCATCTTTGAGAAACTACATTTTCCATTGTCACCCCAGCAGGCCATCCTTTCCAGCTGCCCTCTTCACTTTTTTTCACATTAAGAATGCTTTTTAATGCATGCACACACACCTGCACACATTCGGCCTAAAAGACTAAGGAAATGACCTATAAAGCAGTCTCTCTTACCTCTGAGGATCAGAATGACTTTGTCTGCTGTACTCAGAGATGCAGTAAAGCACACAGGAAAGATGTCTTTACTCCTTCTCAGAGTTAACAGTTACTTCCTGCTCTTTCAAGCACCACATTTTGTCTCATGTTTCTCATGAAATACCTGTGGACAAATAAATATCGACAGATGAGTTGTTGGGACTGTTGACATTGTAAAAGTGTGAAGCTCTGAATTAACGTCATACATCTCAGATAATTGCAACTTTGGTATTTTGCTTCAATCTGTGTGCATTTTGAGATCTATTCTGAACCTATAGAGGAAATACATGTGAAATTATTATGTACATTTTGTTATGTTTACATTATCCTATTCAGGTCCTTTTCAGGAGCAAAGTCTGAAAAGCAGAAACCTTGGCAAAAAGTCTCCATTTGATCTCATTTTAATCTCATTTCTGTCTATAGAAAAACATGCAAGATAAATATTATAAGATTTATTTAGTTCATAAAATGTTACTTACTCCCATTTGCTTATTGTCTGTTACAAAAAAAGTCTTATTATGCTATTTTCTTAGCAGGAAAACTTTATACTAATGACATCACAATAAGGCAGGTCTTTCTAATGGGACAGGAGGGTGTGGAAGCCCCTTCGATGTAGAAATAATGAGCTTTGGCAAGCTTTTCGATAAAATCTTTGCTGCTTATGTGTTATAGGCAATATATAAACCTCTTACCGCTTTCCCCTTATGACTTACATGACTGAAGCGTATCATCTCTTCTTAGAGATACGCACATACACCTTAATACACACATTACGTACACCTGCAAATGCACTGAATCACAAAAGATTTTACATATAATTCAAGAGAAAACTAACACAAACAAGAGAAAGAAAGACATTTTTAAAACATTAACAAAATGATCAGTGATTTTGCTGTTTGCTGCAAGTGTTGGAGGTTTTTATATGAAATCTGCCTTGTAACCAGAAAAAACAGCATAATAGTTTATATGTCTTGATCTCTGCACTTATTTACCTCTTTTCAAAAACTGTTTTTTGACCTAATATTAAGCAATATTAAGCCATTAGTGCACAGTGTCTTGACATTGTACATACCTGAACAACTACTCATCTGTAAGTTAAAGTCTGTAAGATAAAAACCAAAATTTTATTTACATTTTCTCCCCATGAAGGTGTTTTATATTTAATGACAGGTGTTGTTTGATTTTTTTTGTCTTACAGATCTTGGCCATTATCTCCATTCTATTTATTGTGCTCTCCACCATTGCTTTGTCCCTTAACACCCTCCCAGAACTGCAGGACATGGACGAGTTTGGTCAGACCACTGATAATCCACAGCTGGCTCATGTGGAGGCAGTGTGCATCGCTTGGTTTACCATGGAATACCTTCTCCGCTTCCTTTCCTCACCAAACAAATGGAAATTCTTTAAAGGTCCCCTCAATGTCATTGACCTGCTGGCAATCTTACCCTATTACGTCACCATATTCTTGACAGAATCCAACAAGAGCGTGCTGCAGTTCCAGAATGTACGACGGGTGGTGCAAATATTTCGAATCATGCGAATACTGCGCATTCTCAAACTGGCACGTCACTCCACTGGGTTGCAGTCTCTGGGTTTCACACTGCGAAGGAGTTACAATGAGCTAGGTCTGCTTATCCTCTTCTTGGCAATGGGGATCATGATCTTTTCTAGTCTAGTGTTCTTTGCAGAGAAGGATGAGGATGACACAAAGTTCAAGAGCATCCCTGCTTCTTTCTGGTGGGCCACTATTACCATGACCACTGTGGGATATGGAGATATTTACCCCAAGACGCTTCTGGGTAAAATAGTTGGTGGTCTTTGCTGCATTGCAGGAGTGTTAGTCATTGCCCTACCCATTCCCATTATTGTTAACAATTTCTCAGAATTCTACAAAGAACAGAAAAGACAAGAAAAGGCAATCAAGAGACGTGAAGCTCTAGAACGAGCCAAACGCAATGGCAGTATAGTGTCTATGAATGTTAGAGAAGCATTTTCTCGTGGTGCAGAGATTCTAGATGTGGTGGTTATGGACAAGGGTGACAGAACCCAGGACAACCATCTTTCACCCAGTCGGTGGAAATGGTCATCTAAGCAGGCAGCATCTGAGACCGGCTTGAACCGTTCCTTCAACCCAGAGCAAGATTCCCCAAACAAGGCAAGGGCTTCTAGTCCACAGAGGCTTAGTGCACAAAAACTGGAAGAGATGTACAACCAGATGGCTAAGACTCAGTCACAGCCCAACCTAAACACCAAAGACAAAAGTGCATCCCGAGCGGGACATAGAAGGGATGAAACAGTTCAAAGAGGAGACCCACTAAATGGGGTTCGTGAAGGGGTGGTGGACATGAAAAGTTTGTCCAGCATGGACAGCTATTTAAGTTGTGCAACAGACTTTCAAGAGAACCCACGATTTCCCCACAGACCAGCTGGGGGCTTGTCTCTTCCAGACAGCTCTCGCTTTTCCCACAGCCATGGTTCTGGAATCTCTGGTCGAGTCAGTGCTAACCCAAGTCTTCAAACCACCCTGGAGCACGAGCCCATGCTTACACCATGTTCTGCTGCCAAACATCTTAACAACGAGGGTTTACGCCAACACAGTCTGCTTGGAAGTTCTCAGAAAATGCATTTAGTTAGGGTTAATCATCATAATTGTGGGGAGGAGGCCAGTGCATCAGGCGGTCCTCTGTCTGACAGCTTTATTCTTTCTGACCACTCCATTCTAAGTCCTGAGGTGTCAGTCTACACAACAGCTAGCACCAGGACTCCAACTAAGACACCAGAGAGGAAGGCACCCATTCCTGCAGTCTTTACTTTCCACGATGCATCCATCAGCAACTACATTGCTGAACAGAACAAACAGAACAAAATTAAAACTGTGATGAATGTTACCAGTTAAGGTCAATACAACAGTCCAGATAGAAACAATTTCATAGCAGTGGACGCTGTCTCAGACACAATCAGTTCTAAATAAATAAGAATAAATATGTATTTCTAAGGTATTTTTCAGAAGATCACATGAAGTGTGGTAGATGCTCTCACACTTTTACATATCCAGTGAGAATTTTAAAATGTTGATTTAATATAAAGTTGGGACCTTTTTGTCTCCTATTGTTACTCAGACTCAAAGTACACTATGACCAAGAAGACCACCAGTTTGTCCAGTTTTACTTGGACAGTATGAAAACATGAATCACTTTTAACAGAGAGCTCTGTAGTACAGTAAAAACATGACCGTTTACCTCCAAATTATAACATATGATCCCTTCACACTGAACAAGATCATCTTTAAAATATAGCACCTTTATTGCCAACAGTCTGTTCCATAATTCTGTAAACATACACAGTCCAGCATCAATTTAGAAGTATGACGTCCTGAAGACGACTGCATCTATTTTCTATGGCGACTACAAGCCCTCCCTGCCAGCACTCATGTCCAATTTGATACCTGGGATAGAAAGAGCTAAATTAGATCAAAAACACACACTCAGTTGTATCAGTGTCAAACAAATCCCATCACTGGTAAAAGATGTCAGAAAGTGTTTATCTTAGAGAATATATGAGTGAGTGTGTGTGTGTGCGTTTCAGGAACAGCAAGATCAGGAACAGAACAGAACAGGAAGTGGAAGGTGTATGTCCTCTCTCTGCTCAATATGAAACAATTCATCAGGCTAAGATCTGTACTGCTCACATGAATGTGTTTTCTTTCATTGAACGTGACTAGTAAAGCATCTGTGGTCCTCAGAATGGGAGATACACATGCAGTGTTCTGTTCATTGAACAGACTTATACAGACAGAACATTATCACTGAATGCTTTCTTACTACAGACATTCAAAAGTCTCTCTTCTCTGTGTTACCCTGAGGTCAAAATCAACCCCATCACTTCTGATGATCCATGAGTGAATCCGTTCAGGTCATATTTCACCCCATCACTAAATAAATCCTGCAATTACATGAAGAATAATCTAGATTTAGATCAGTGAGACTGCTGAGACCGTTTGAAAGTCTTATACTCTCAATACTGATTCTCTTTAGACTTTCATTGCTGACATAATGGTTTCTCAGGTACTTTTCTTAAGACGTTTTTGCATTACAGTATAGAGATGCTTTGTTATGTAAATAATGTCACAACACAGAAAATGATAAAGGTTATACAGTATTTTTCTTTATGCAAATCAAAAATTATATATATTTTTCTTTTCATTTTGGGGTGAAATACAGCCTGTAGAAAATATAAAAAATATATTTTTTGTCAGATTTTGACACACATCCATATAGTCAATGTTAAATGGCCAATCAGAGAAGTCAGGGAGTACATACTGTGTCTCACACTAGTGCAGTGTGCTTAGAGCATTCATGAAGAATTTTTAGACATCCGTCCACAAACAGTGATGACAATCAGTAAATGTCAGGGTCTTAAAGAAAGGGTTTAATGGCATCAAAGGTGTTTTGTCTTTAATACCTGTCCACACATCAGTATAGTTTTCATTTCATCAGGGTATATTAATCCAGTTCTTGTAATTAAGTGGTATTACAATTAGTTTGAAAACATGTTAAACTGTGATGAACGGACAATGCCTCCAGCATCAACATGACACTTGTGCAAATTTAAACACATTACTGCATTAAAAAATAAATTGCTTTAACTTTTAATTAGGTTTTGATGTCATTATAAATGTAAGCTTTTTGTGATGATAAAGTTTGTATATATCTTATTTAAAAATGGAAAGCACAACTAGGTGACTTTTTTAATTTATCGTTTCTGTTGTTTTTGTATGAAACTGTACAACACATTGGTAATTGGAGGAATTGAATTATAGAAAGTATTTCATGATGTGATGAGAATAATGAACATAAACATCCATGTAGACTTTCCAGGGATTTTGAAAAACAGAGTGCCCTGTTTACAATCCATTTCTCCCTAAATATTCTACAGTGTTGTTTGTAGGTCTAAAGGTTGTATGTTTTGTAAACTTTCTACCTGATGACTTTCTATGTGTGTTTTTGTATGCGTGTTATTTTGTTTTTATTGCATGTCGTACCTCTGAAGCCATAACTTGTTTTGTATGTGACAAAAAGTTAAATCCTTGTCTTGTATAAGAAAAATAGCCAAAAATATGTCAAAATGTCCTGAAATCATTTGATTTCTTTGCAGAATGAAGAAGAGATTGCCCCTCCCCC
Organism: Ambastaia sidthimunki; assembly: GCA_036877625.1. Taxonomy (NCBI): domain Eukaryota; kingdom Metazoa; phylum Chordata; class Actinopteri; order Cypriniformes; family Botiidae; genus Ambastaia; species Ambastaia sidthimunki. Next base: position 9,991 of record JAZGTK010009142.1, on the reverse strand, counting down.
CATCCTGTTGGCTGGAAATCAAATAAATTATAAGGTTATTGATTTTACCTTGGATGAATTATTCATGCGTTATCTACATTTGAATATTGTAGGACTACAGCAGCCAAAAATTGACACTATATACTTAAGAAGACCCTATATACATAAAGAACGTCATTGCATTAGATTGCATGTTTAAATGGGGTTTAACTGTGCAAATATTTTTGGGATCACTCTGTATCTGCTGCTCAAAGCAGTAATTTTCTTCCTGCAGCTGTTAAAATCCATTATCTCACAATAATCTACGAGAGCGGGACTATCAGCATTAGTAGGGCACCATTTATGAACATGCTTGAGCTAACTGTGGCTAACGTTAAATCTTTTCATGATAACAAACTACACTGTGGTATTATCAACCTTCAGGAACAGAAACTTGGATGGCACACACCCCCCTGCACTGAGAACTGCCCACGGCCTGCCACTGCAGAGATCATGTCCCGAGAGCGAGACAGACACTGTGAGGTAAGACTGAACGAGTGATGGAAAGAGAGATACAGGAAGACAGGTAGCGTACTTGCTTCATTTGGCTATAGTGTTTGAACACAAAAGAGCTTCAAAGGCACTTTCACAACAATAACTGCATTCTTTGATAATAAATACTGTAAAACAATGTAGTTAGTCTTTTAAATTCAGCCGAGATTAAACAGACAATCTCTCTCCCTTTTTATTAAAAACATTACTTGCGACTACAATAGGTCTTAAGCGACTTGAATTCTTGAATAACTTGCAATATTACGTCTCATAGTTCCCTCCAGTGGCAAAAATAACCTGGTGCAACAAGATTTTGTGCTGAAACAAACTGGCCCGTTGACATCACCAAATATCATGAGTTTCTGACAAATGTCACTTAGTTTTTAAAATCAGCGATTACAGTCCGACGCAACCTCACAGTCCATGCAAACAAGAACTTCATACTGTCTTAAAAGTATAGCCACAAAACATAAATTGTGTACATGCTAACATAATAAATGTGCGGTAAAATCGCTTACTGACCTCGTCTTTATAAAGGTAAATCTCATCTTGATTTTTATCTTCGTTATGTTGACGACGCGACGCCAGAAACCGCGTGCGTGCTGCGTGCACACGTACGACGTGACGAATAAGGCGTGTCATCCTCCCAACAAACTTCCTAAAACTATCAACATTTTATCGCTCAGGTTTTAATAAATGAATTAATTAAGCGCTAAATAAAAACTTGTTTGTGCTTAAATCACTGTTTATGGCAGTGTGGATATTTTTAAACATGCTTTTCGACAGCATGTCACAGTTCTACATAAAAATCATGTGGTCAAATTTTAACTGATTTTAAAAATAGCATCAGACAGAAACAAGGTGTTTTGTTTTTTATTTTACAGTGTCATTTTACTCGCACTTAAAGAGGAAACGGACACACCTGGCAGAGTGCGTCAACACTAAGAAGGTTTGATTGACCAGACTGAAGATTATCCTGCTTGAAACAAACAGTACATTACCCCCTCTCTCACTCACTCACTCACTCACACACACTCACACTGACTCACTCACCCACACACACACACACACAGACACACTCACTCACTCACTCACTCACTCACACTCACACACACACACACACGTCAAGAAGCTTTTTTGTTTTGTGTTCTGGTGCTCTTTGTAAGATAAAAGCACTGGAGAAAAACCAGCACAGCAGAGACGTGTTTCACAGCTTCATCATATCCTTCAGTGGGGTTTATACTTCACAACAGCACTATCAACCCAACTTACTGGGTTCCTATAATACAACACAAAATTATATGAGAAACGTAACAGCAAAAGAGTTTGTGACACTGTAAACATGACTTCCTCCGCATGGAACAAGGAACAAAAAAATCTGTCTACTCAAGTCAAACGTCACAAATATCATTGAACAATTCAACAACAAAACAAAAACCAGCACTTCACTGGATATGATGAGACACTAGAACCTTTTCAAAGCTTTAGCGGTTAAAATAATCTCTTCACTGCGTGTGTACAATTAAACAACAAAGTCACATCTCTAAACCCTGTTTAAGTGTGAGTTTAGAATATTTGAACTTTTAATTCATTTAGATCAAGTCCAAGGCCTTTGTGAGCAGCCAACTGAAACTCTGCTTCTGACATTTCTCTAGTGTTATACAGATAAAACGACCAATCAGATTTCAAAATTTTAGATTGTGCTGTCCAGAGTCTTTCCGGTGGTGCTTGAGTTAGCCGGTTTCAGTAATGGGTCGCTCTTTAGCTCTTGTTTGCTGCACCTGTGGAGGTTGAAACGAAACTTCAGTTTCAAAAACTGCAATGCTGATTCTTGAAAAATAGTTTTATAATTGCTGGCACTGCAACAGTTTTAATCATGTTATTAATTCTGATTAAAAATCATTTGCATGGCTTGGCCCTTTTACCATGTGATACTGACCCTGACATTGGTCCATTAGCTGTGCGCTCACTGGACTGCTGATCCAGTTCTGACAGAAGTTTTAGGATGTTCAGAGCAGCCTGCCCAAAGAGAAAAAATATTGAAAATACCTAAATGAAAAGTATATATATAAGTATATATATAAGTTTCATAGCACTATGATCCAAAACCACTATTGTACCTAGTATTGCCAATATACAGTTTTATAAGGGTTGTCTCTTAAAACAAACACATACAGGATGGAGTGATGCTTACCATGTCATGACAGGACTCCACGTCCTTATCAATGCCGTGGCTAATTAGAGGTGGCTGAGAGGAGCAGTTTATCAGAGACACAAACTCATTCTTGTTGTTTTTTGGGAAGTCCTTGTATTCAATCTGTGGCAGATTCAAAATGCATATTAAGAATACAGATTCAGAATGCATATTAAGAATACAGATTCAGAATGCATATTAAGAATACAGATTCAGAATGCATATTAAGAATACAGATTCAGAATTCAGGTTAAGAATTCATTCAGAATGCATATTAAGAATACAGATTCAGAATTCAGGTTAATAATTCAGATTCAGAATGCATATTAAGAATACAGATTCAGAATGCTTATTAAGAATACAGATTCAGAATTCAGGTTTAGAATACAGATTCAGAATGCTTATTAAGAATACAGATTCAGAATTCAGGTTTAGAATTCAGATTCAGAATGCATATTAAGGATACAAATTCAGAATGCATATTAGGAATACAGATTCAGAATGCAGAATTCAAATTCAGGTTGAGCAACAGTATAAGGGCAGATAAGTGTTCATTGTTTCGTCAGGTACCTGTAAGCCCTGTACAGTAGCCAGGTAGCTGAGCTGTTCGGATGGTCTGGTAAGGGGTCCATGGGGTCTGTGTGTCAGGCTGTTGCTGGTCTTTAGTATTCCCTCTGCGGTTGGAGATGTACCGGCGTACAGCAGCTCGTTGGCAATCATGGCGGTTAACGTGGCTTTGGCTGGGTTGGGATCAGCTGGGCGACTGAAGTCTTTGGCGTGAGGTCCATGACTGGCACCCACAGCCTGTGCCACCTCAGGCATCATGGGTAAAATGCCAGCAGGGAGCTGCTGATGGCTGAGGAAGGGGATTCGGAAGTTTTCCTCCTTACTGACTACAAGAAAATAAAAAAACAAAGTTAATATGGAGCAGGAAGGGCTCTTAAAACACTTTCAAAAATAAATAAATGACACTTCTATAAAAACACTTACCAAGACCAGACTTCTGCACAGAGCCTGGCTCAAAGAAAGTCACTTTTCGTCCATCTCCAGGTTTCTTTGCAGGTGGCTTTACAAAGATAATCGCAAAATAACTTTATATACACTGGAGGTGGTCTAAGTAGCTTTAGCAAATGGTTACTCAGTACAACCATTTCTACACTTGAAGTTACATCAAAACACACTAAACAAAAGTGGCTTTTAAAAACAAAACTTTACCACTGTTTTCTGTTAGTATGACTACAGCATGTCCTGTTTTAAATGCATGCTCTCTGTTGTGTTATATGAGGAGGTCATCTCTTCACCTTCTCCTCAGTTTTAAGGGCAGGTTTGGGTGGCTGTGGTTGAGGCACTTTGAAGCCCAAAAGCTCCAGCATCTTCTCAGCTGCATTTCGCTTGGCCACTTTTTTACTAGGACCCATTCCCTCTGCAGTCTGACCCCCAACCAACACCTGAGAGAGAGACAGAGAAAGAGACAGTGATCACAGAAAGAAACATTAATAATAATGATTCTGGCCAAATAATTTTGCTTTTATGCTTCTATTATAGGTACAGAAGAAAACTATGTTGTTATCACAAAGCGTTCTTTGTTTAAAGCATTTTTCTGTGTTCTCTGCTAAAGTACCTGCATGATAAACTCTCTGCGTCTCGGCAGACCTCTCTCTGTCAACAGTGTGTACTCTGGCTCTTTCTCTTTCTTGGCCTGCTGGATTTGAGCCAGTCTGCTGATGGGGTTCATACCCTGACCATACTCTGGGCTTGTCTGCAGCTGACAATACACATACAGAAAGCCTTAAAAATTGATTTAGAAAAAGCTTTTGAGAGGAACAATAAATAAAACTGTATTATAGGAACCCCTGATTCATGAAGATAAATCAGAATTGATATAAGAACAGCTAACAGCTGGAATTCTTTTTATTTTGGGAATTACTAGATAAATCCAGGCATGTTTCAGTAAAGATGCTTATATATTGTGTATATTTCTTATATAAACAGGTCTGCATCCTCTATTTTGTATTACTAAATCAGTTATCTATTGCTACATTTTATTAATAACAGGGCCCAATAAATTCAAACCAATTTCAACATGTATTGCCAAAGATGTGATTTTCTGTAGTACAATAGTTTATGCAAATAGCAGTCTGGCCTTCATCTACCTTAATAATGGATTTGCTTTTCTTTTTCATGCGCAGTGGTGTCTTGTCCATGACAGGAAGGTGGGGCAGTTTGTGCAGCTCTTCCAGCACAGCGATGGCGGCCAGTTTCTTAGCGATCTTCTTGCTCTTGCCCTCCCCTTCCCCAGAGAAGTCACCCACCATCACCCTCACCACAAAACTCTTCATGTGAGGAGGCCCTGCCTCTTTCAGCACCTAAGTGATGGATGGGGACTGTTAAACGCACAAATATATCTATGTACAAGATCATGTGGTGTATAGACCATGACGTACCTCGAAATTCACAGACATGTTGCGCTTCAGTGCAATCTCAAATACTTGGCTGATCTCTGATTTGTTGAGGTTTTCTTGTACAGGTTCCTCTTTCATCTACAATGAACAAAGCAACTCGTCATTCTGTGGTTTTTAAAAGTACATCAAATAAAAATGAAATTCTGTTTTTAGATCACCAAACAGCTCATATTATACTTATACGTTCATAATTTTATTTGGGGTTCTGCTAAAATACATCCACATGAAGGAAGTTTTTAAAAAAAAAAACACTTTTTTCTCATTCTATTCATTTCTGCAGCAGCTGTTTTCACACTCTGCCGGTAACACGCCATTGTTTCTGTACATTTAAAACCAAAAAGCCCGGCTCTGATTGGTTAGCTGGCCCTTTTTTTGTTACTGATCAAAGCAAAACAGCCTCTTCCTGCCTCCACTCTGGCTGTGTTTGAGGGCTGGACACGCGTTACACGAATGTGAAACACTGTGACACAGCCGCATCACTTAAATAACAGCAAGACTACAAAAGAGGCATTTTAGGCAGTTCAGGAAAGTGTTTCTGTTGGATAGAATAACTTTCTTTGTCATAACAAACAGCTATATCACACAATAAAATCAAAACAAGCTGATAGGCGCCTACAGGCTGTATTTTAAAGTAGCTCTTTCTGAAGTTTTGCATCACTGTAATTACATCGGTCATCAGGTCATGTTAGTAATGTGACCTGGTACCTCAGTCAGTTGCTGCAGTATTGGCTCTTTTTGCAGATGTTTGATCGCTTTAGCGGCAGCGTCGTGTTTGGCTGCCTGTGGCGTTCGGCCCTTGCCGTGAAACTGCTGTCCGCCAACAGACAGTTCCATGTGATACAGTACCGGCCCCACCGAGGGAAATGGGTAGTAATAACTAATCAAGATAAGAGGGCACAGAACAAAAGGTCAAAGCATTAATCTGACATTTGTACAAGGCAGCAAAAACATAATGCTGTCATCTGTTTATTCCTAATTCAACTTTTTAGTCATTTTCCACACCTGGTCAAAATGTTGTTTCAATGCTTTTACTTATAAAGTATAAAGTGCTATATTGAACCTCCAGTTTAAACACTTCTTTTCAGGCAGGCAAAACAGAATATATTTATAATACTTCCAATTATATGGGTTGTAAATATCTCCTAACCTAACAGATTAACCTAACAATTCTTGAAAAAGCACAGAAAGTAGATGTAGTGTGTACTGTGGCATGGATCGTGCATAAGGGCCTGGTGCTCTGATGTTGTAATTGAATGCCGGTCTCATCCCCTGGTAGCCATCTAAAGGCTTATAGATGGGTTTCTTGCCCAGCTTCATACAAAGTGCATTTAGCTCCACAGTGTGGGTCAGGCTATCTGCTGAGAGACGAATACTGATGGTGAGTACACACAAACATAACTGTGCTCTAGAAAAATAGACATCCTAAAAGAATAGTTCACCACAAAAATATGTAAATTAAGTTGAAGTCTTTAAATATACACAGTCTAGGTCAGAGATCTCCATCAAGGTCCACACAGCTGCAGAGTTTAGCTCCATCACTAATGAATCACACCTGAAGCAGCTAATTGAGACTGAAACATCCAGGCAGGTGGAGTAGCTAAACTCTGTTAGGACATACTTTGTACATCTCACCTGGGTTCTTGTCTGGGTGACGGGGGCTTCTCTGACTGGGTTTTGGCAGAGTTGTTTGGGCTAGAGCATTCGATGCAGCCGAGTGCTGGGCTTTTTTTATACTGGTCCCCTCGGCATCCCAGTGCTTATCTCCCAGAGCTAACCGCACGGTGAAAATCTAACCAGAGCACAGCGTCAACCAGCAGGAAGAGTCTGTGTGTTTACAGCAGATAAAGAGGTCATTGTGGAATATTACCTTGGAGTGCGCTGGTCCTTTCTCAGCGAGCAGCTTGTATTCAGGTTGCATCTTATTGTAACGGGCTAACTCATTCACCAAACACATTGGGGTCTTCTCTTTAGGGTTTGCCATGTTAGAGACTAAAACACACAAGTAAAATAGTCAGGTTTATAACAAAACATAAAACTTCACTAATCCAAACATGGAACGGCCAGCCCCAAATGAAATCTGCAGACTTTAATTTTTTCACTTTATGCACTAATTTTGATAGAAATAAACATGGTGAAATGTGTTACAACAGTTACACTCCTACTACCAGCTAAAAACACCAAATGATTAACAAATAATCAACTATCTGGAGATAGACAGATGGATGTTTAAATCTGTGACAATCTTCAGCGTTGCATAATTCATGTATTTTATCCAAAAGCTTCTATTCAAAGTGACTAGCACATCTGGGGTTTATGTTTCATCAGTCCATGCATTCTATGGGTATCTAACCTCCGACCCTGACCATGCTAATGCTACACCCTAGCAGCTGAACTACAGGGACAACGTTCTGATATAACACTTTAATACCCACCTGTAGGGTTGCAGAAGGGCGTGGCTGAGGCAGAGGGAAGGGCGGAGTTTCTGAGTGGGTGACTGGCACTCTCTGAAGGTAAGGAAGCAGTGGCACAGGGAATACTGAACCCGGGCTGGGGCAGAGCCAGCTGTAAAGGGGCAGAACTCAGTGCAGAGTTGCCAGGTGCCTGGAACTGAAGCTGTGACATTCTGATTGGCTGAGAGGAAGGTGGGTTGGTTGGATGACCAGGTAAAGACTTTGCAAAACAGAACTTTAAGAAGAACAGTTGATTGTGAGACAGAGAGGAGAGTGGCTTTGTGGAATGAAAGATGACTGCAAAGTTCAACCTGCAGAAAACAACAAGATAAACAACAACTAAAGATTAGTTATTGTAACTACATGTATGCTTAATTAAGCTTCTTTGCATTTTCAGAAGGAAATACCAGCCCTTGCAATGCAGGTTTTAGACTTTGATGATCCATTTAACAGAACACAACAGTTACAGAGAATGTTAGTTATTGTAGTCATCCAAACACTTTCAAAGCCTTAAATCTTTGCTATGAACATGATATTTTTAAATGAAAATGGACAGCATTGATTTGTTCCTGTTTTTTAAGGGACCAAGTTTAAAAAACAACAGTACTGCATTATACAGTATAATATTGTAATTGCACTGTAAATATCACGGAGGAAGAAGACTTCACTGGCTAAAATAATCAAATTACAGAAACACTGCAACAGTCTTTAGGCTGTTCATTCCAGGAAACATAATCAAAAGCACAAGAACAAAAGACAAAATCCTGTGCACAAGTTGATCATTTCGATTCTTAAAAAATGAATTACTAAAACAGTATAAGGCACTGTCAATAACACTCAACTGATTATGGCATGAACTCTGCATATACACTCCAGCTAATGTCAAGATCAGGGCTTGCATAGGATCTAAACATAACTGGGTTATAAAACACCTCCTGGTCTGTTACACTTCAGTGTTTACTGTCTGAACTTTCACACGGGTTATTAAAATAATAATGGAAATATGAAATTGAAACAAACAATAAAGTCAGTGATTTGAACCGAAATAAACATTAGCTGTCAAAACTCCTCACTAAAGACTCCTCCTACCCCTGCAAAGCAAAGACATACACGAGTAACAAGCATGTCGCATCTAAATCAGCCATGCACATGTAATATTACACGTGCATTTTATTTTTAAAAGCCGTCAAGACAGTATGTGATAAGATTCACTGAGCTCTAGATGAATGACTCGAGCTAACGCACCAGCTCGTGCATCTGCGTAAAACTCCGCCTGAACAAACCTCACCTCGGTTTATTTCGCTCCGGGTGTGATTCACTCCATGAGTAAAGATGTTAGCGCGTGGTGTCTGCTGGGTTTAATCCTAATTCGGGGTGTTGTGGACTTGTTCACTATGAAAACACGGGAGAGAGGTAGAGAGAGTGAGTACAGACAGGGCAAACACTAAAGAGAATAGCTCGATATTTTCCGCCGCTGCCAGGAAGTGACGTCACCCGTCTGTGGGGTTGATGTTGTGGACGGAAGGTTATTAGCAATGCATTGTGTAATGAAACTATTGTTTTATTCATAACCTGTTCAGTTAATGGAGTTTATTAATCTGTATCTGCTGAGTCAGATTTTAACGTGTAAATGGTCTTTTGTTGATGTGGTGGGGCTGGAATTTCAATCCTGTCATAAACATGTTTTGCACAAGTCTTTTGAAATGTGTTTTATTAGTGAAATCTGTGCTTTTAAATGCAGCAGTATTCAAATACACATCAAAGGGCCAAACACCTCACAAGCTGTACAAAATAAAGTAACAAACAGCACGACATAATAATTAAAAAAAACAAGAAACTCAGCTTATTTAGTCTTTGTATATAAAATAAAATACAGTTGTAAAATGCTAATGTGTTCAGTCACAACTTTATCTGTGTGAATAAATTATGGCGTTAGAGAACTTTGGGGGTTATACATTTAACATCTATTACCAGTGCCTGAGGCGTTTCAACAGCCTGAACTGTGAAAAGTGTACAATATAAAAGCAGACATCATAACCATTATTTATATCCAAAGAACTGAACTAACATCACCAAATTCTTTAAGCTATAAACTATAAACTGATGCACTAGAGACAGTTTTAGTGTCATATATACCTAACCAGATGGCTAAAACCTTTATTTCTCACACACACATACACACAACCACACTAACAAATATAATTATTGCTTAAGATTTCTGACAGCATATGTTTATATAAGAGTCCTTAGCATAAAATAAGAGTCCTGAGAGTTAGGTATAAAAGGGTTTAAGGTTATTGGCCTGTCGGATGTTGAGAGTGTCTCTCATCATCAAGTCTCTAAGTCTCCACAGCACATCAGCCATCGTTCTGTCA
>JAZGTK010009141.1:0-17543 GCA_036877625.1 Ambastaia sidthimunki | reverse complement strand
TACTTTCATTTTCACTTTTGAGATTTGCGATCGCACTTTGTGTATACTAGATTGCGCGTGGACATCAAACCCCCAGACCAAACCCCCGCCCGGCCCCGCCCCCGATGACATCGTCCATCGCAATGTTTCACATTAGACATCGTACGATGTGAGTTTAGTCGACATCGCCCAACCCTAGTGTAGTGCATCATAATATTACCAGTAAATGATTATATTATTAACAGCTACCTTTCATAGACGCAATGGTTTTCATACTATGATAATGATGTTTACCATAACCAAACTCTACCCCTAAATCTATTCCTCACACCGACCTGTTAACATTACTGGTCTTAGAGTCAGGTCTAATTTATTGTTTCAATATATTTCTAAGGACATTTTAAAAAATGTGGCCCAAACTGTACACACATACACACACACACACAAGATATCCCTCCTCCCATTAGTGTCACTTTTATCTCTAGAGGTGTGTGTGGGCTGTTGGGGTGTTAAATTGGTTCTAGGATGAACATCAGGTGGTTAAAAGAGAAGATCAGGTGAGGCCATGAAGAAAGACCTAAATTCTACTTTCCTTCCCCTTCTTTACAAAGTGTCTATGAGTGAATATACTTACTTGTACTCATTTGGGCTTCTCTATGTCTGCCTGACAAGCTTCACAGCCAACAGAATTCAGTGGCATAGCAAAAACAAGAATCCTCACTTATTAAAACAACCATTATGTAATTACATTATTGTGATCATCATGTTCATTTATATGCAGAATCAGGCAGTGCTATTGTAGGAAAGAATTCATTTTCATGGGCACTATTGTCAAAATCCTAATATAAATATAAATAAACATATATATAAACATATATATAAACAGCTTAACATTATGTAACTTTAAAACAAAAGAGTAAAAGGGTTTAAAAGTAAAACAGTAAAACTAGTATTATGAAACAAACAGTTTTATCTCTAAATTCTGAGGGGATGAGCCACATTCCAAGTCGCTATTAAATATTTCTTCCTCACTCAACAAAAAAAGCATAGCAGTCCTGCCCACTGTTAGCTACAGAAATAGCACTGCAATATAAACGGTACAGCATCTTTACCGGTTGACTCATTTTTACAATTGCACCTATATTATATACCTTCATACCACACACCTGCAGTTCATGTGCAATACCAGATACAAAGAAAGACATTCCCATCCATCCATTCTGAAGCCACAGATTCACTATGATTAAAAAAAACTACATTTGGTTGTAATAACAAACGTGACAAAACCTCACCAAACAATTTTAGCTGCTTTCTGAGTTTGCTGACACTAAACTACATGTAAACTATTTGTCATCAAAAGACATGAGCTGATGAGCTTAAGAGTGTGTGTATAGGTGTCTGTGCATTTCATAAGTGTTTACTTGAGGAAATCACATTATACAACACAATATGATAATATGCTTGGCCCAGCTGAACTGGTGCAACTAAACTGATGAAGTGTTTTCAAATGTCAGCATAAATTAGCAAATTAAAAATACAAAGCCATCAGCATTTACTGTTAACACTATGTACATGCGTCTCTCTGCGTCAATGTGCTTATGAGTCTTTTTTCTGTCTTCTGAGATATGTACATTTCATTTATGAATGCAACGGAACAATTTTATCAATCACCATTCCTTGCTGTAGCACCAGGTTGCAGCGGGTGGCAACGACTGTTTGACAGATTTACAAATTACTAGACAAGCAAGAAGCAAATGAGACTCTGTTCACATGCATGTGTGTGTACGATTGTGTACGTGTCTACGTTTGTTCGAGATTTATTTCTGTGATTAATTGGCAGAGATGCTTGCACACTTAGACACCCCCCACACACACAAACACACTTTGGATCATGGCCAACAGCTGGCAAGGAGGTCAATGTCTGGTCAAAGTCTTAAGCGGTCATCAGCAACCACGCTCACTTTACAAAGCACATCCAGTGCTTCACCCACGACCAAGCTGTAATTCCAAACACTCGATGGCAGCATAGTTTCATGTTTGGATATAAACATCACACGACCCCACCACAATACAGTGCGGCCCTTAACGGCCAGTTATTTTGATTAGGTGTCAAGTGCCCTTAAAATAAAATGCTGCTGCAATCATTTGGAGTCAGGGAGTGTTCCATTCCACACATTGTCCGTTCAGCAGAGAGAACTCCTGTCTAGATTTAGAGCTAAAGGCCATCCAAAAAGTCAGCATGCTGTACTTTAGTCACCTGTTTACCCTGCTAAACATGCAGTCTGAAATGAGATAGAAATTAGTGCTAGGTTAGGAAGGTGTGGAAGTTTTTTCTGTAGCTCAGTTGGTGGAGCATTGCGTTAGCAGCGCAAAGGTTGTGGGTTCAAATCCCAGGGAACATACATACTAAAATATGTATAAATTGATGGCACTGTCAGTCAATTGGATAAAATGTCTGCCAAATGCATTAATGTAAGTTTGCTTAAGGGCCCTCGCAGCTTACAATTTTAAGTTGTAAGAACATTTCCCTAATGTTTCTATTAAGTAAAAAAAGTTTAACGTTTTAGGAATGCGCACAACGTCCAGTTTTTTAGACATTATATTAATGTTATTGCATGGTTATAAGAATGTTTTTTTATTCTGTAACATTTTTAAAATGTTCCACCAACAACTTAAGAATAACATTTTTTAAATTATATATATAATGTTAACAAAACATTTTACTAACAATACTGCAAGAACCTGATAGCTTTAAGAGAACTTTTAGAAAACATTACCAATGTTCTGAGAACGTTCCCTGTTAGCTGGGCTACACCATGTTTTGGTCACAGCTCTGCTAGAGGTGTGGGCAGAACTGCACTAAACTATTTGATTTATTGACCCAATTCTGATGTAATAAGTAAAATACTTCTTTAATCATCATGTTAATGTAAAACGTTAAACGCACATTTTTATCTTTACAGTGTTGCTGCTATTTCACCGTTCTGCAAAACCAACAAAACTAACAAAAAGAAACACATTCTTTTTAAGCAAGGTTAGATGGTAATAATTTTTTATTACTATGTTTTTTTAGCATGCATGCTACTGTATTCCTTAAAGTATCTTGGAACAGCATGTAAATACAGTATGATTACCATAATAAATGAATAACATGGAATCATAATATATAGTAATTGTTACCTATTATGATTTTTGCTTTTAAAATTTCTTTTTTTAAATATCTTGAAAATACATATAAGAAAGGCAGAGCACAATAAATATCTAGCAGCCAAGTCTTGACTCAAAACACGGTAAAACATGACTGAGCATAACCTCGCCACAGCTCTGTTCCTTTAATGAGGGCTGCTGCTGACAAGCTGACCAGGCTGTCAGGCCCTCTCCCTGAGGTAGAGCAAGCTGCCTATTGGCCCCCATTTTAGCCCAAGATGGGCTTTATAACTAGAACTGAACTACCACTGAATAGCATAAGACATCACCCGTCACACAAGACTCTAGAGTCTCCAGACTGCATTTCCCTGCCCACTGCTATCACTCATTTCATCTGCCCGCCAGCTTGCCCCACACGGCACTGCAAAACGGAACATCATGTACAAAATGTCAGGAAAGTGTATGACATGAAAAAAATGTATATGCATGAAATAATGCAATGATGTCCAAGTGTATGGCCTGGTTTTTGTGTGATGGTTGAAGTGTGTGAGATCAGACAGGTTGCCAGGCCACCTATCACCACATTCTGGTGCCATGGCACCACATTCATGACATTATTTTGTTTTTTATTGTTCCCTGAGCTGTAATTATAATATTACTGAAATGTATTAGTATGTATTAGTATTTAAACATATTTTATGTCCTTTTCCACCCTGTTTTAGTGCTTTGATTAGAAAAGTCAAATTTGGGTGTTTCCCTTTAAGAACCTTCACGTGTAATTGTCAGTATGTATGATTGGCTAAGGTCTCAGTTAATAAACAGCACAGCGTTTGACTGGCATCTAACTGCTATCATAATCGTAAAGTGTAACAAGCCTTTAGATCCAACGATGGATGTTGTAAAAGTATTGTGTTGTTATCCTTTTCTGAGGCAAGTCATATGAAAAAAATCTGCATTGTGACGACACAAATCCAGCCATTTTGCATTAGTTTTGTTCCGGAGAACGATAACATAAATGCTTTTGTTATAAAGAGGACATTTTTAACTACGAAACTTTGTAGGATGTATTAATGATACCATGATATGTCAAAAGATCAAGAGAAATCTGATTACTCATGTCATGACCCCTTTAACTCCTCTGCAGTCTCACAGCTTAAGAAAATGTTGTCAGGGGTTCAAATGATTGTGAGACAAGGATGTGAAAATTCTGCCTACTAGCATTACAGCTGGCCATTTACTAACCTGTCTTCACTCTGCTTTTGGGCACTGTACTGACCCACACAGGTCAGTATCCGAAATGTGTATTGGCACTTAATGTACATTTTGCTAATGTAGAATTTGATCAAGGATTTGATTGATCTGCCTTTTACCCCTTTTGTTTAAAGTTTCCCCAAAATTCAAGAATTCTATTATTTACTCACTTTCATGTCATTCCAACCCTGCATTCATTTTTATTACAGCTACTACACAACAAATATTAGGCAGTATGTCTAACCTGTTTTTATCCATACAATAGCTTGGTATTGCATATACATAAATTATATACACAAGTTTATTTATAATATTAGGGTGCATTTTTGGCCTTTAGAAATTTGGAGATAGTGCCTTGTATCTCTTGTATTTCACAGAAACAGAAAATTCATGATATGGGATCCAAGTAAATGATGACATAATCTGTGACCAGTTCTTTTTTTAAATCAAGTGATAAAGAAATCAAGTCCTAGGAAGGAATGGAGGCACTTTTTTTAGTTAAAAATGACCGTGACAGATCAGTGTTCAACCTTACCCTTATATTACCCTGATTCAATGGTAAGTTTCTAATAATGATTTTTCATTTAAGCAGTTGTGCCATATTTTATTGGAAATGTTTGTCTGTCAACAGAGAGAAGAACCGGCTCTTATTTTGCATGTCTGTGTACTGTACATGGTGCAGCATTTGGAACTTGTTTAAAATTTAAACTTGTCATCCAAAAATAACTTAGTAGTTACCTGCAATTTTATGTTTTAATAAAACAGAGATGGTGATAGAGGCAAACGTTATGGACTGCAGCTTTAAAATATCAAAATTAATTTTAAATATGCTTCAGCCACATTTAGAGGCACACAGGAACTGTAGTGCATGTAAATTATTACCATCTTAGTTAACCTGCACCCACACAGAGTATTATTTTTATCCAGACTCGTTCCGTACCAGTAATTGCAGGACCCCATAAAATTATTCTTCAGCACCTCAACGTCTAGGTCAGGGGTAGTCAACGCGAGTCCTGGAGAGCTGCAGTCCTGCAGAGTTTATCTCCAATCCTGATCTGACACACCTGAACAGGCTAATCAATGTATTCAGGGTTACAAAGGCCACAGGCAGGTGAGTTTTGTTTCAGGGTTGGAGCTAAACTCCGCAGAACAATGGCTTTCCGGGACTGGCATTGCCTTCCCCAGTCTAGGTAAGTGGTTCACACAACCTTTAGAAAAGTAGATGAATTGCACATCTTATCGCACCATGCCACGAAAACTTAAAACATGCTCTTGTGACAGACCCTGCACTATATTTCCCAGCACTCAGAACAACACAGCATTATCATTTCTCTTCTCTATCTGCCCAGATAAGACAAAATGAACCGGTCCTGGCCCTGACTTTCTTGTTTTAGCTGCATTGTTTCTTTTCCTACGGACTTCGCTGTCTGTGTCAGTGAAAAAGAAGTGCAAGCGTAACAGGTTTAAAGTTTTACTTCTTTTTTTTATGTGACAACACTGGGCAGGCACAAACTAGTTTAGAAGTTGCCCCTTTAGGCCAGCAGTTTACCTCTGGTCCTGGGAGCCTGCAGTCTTGCACACTTTATATGTCTCTCTTATTTAATACATCTGATTCAAATAATACACAACTTGACAAAGAGATCCATGAGCTGTGTCAGATAAGGAGACATACAAAATGGAGAGTGCTGCAGGGCCCCTGGACTGGAAATCCAATGCTCTAGATTATTGTAAGAATTCACACAGCAGACTAACAGAAGTAAATTTACAGCAATAATATCTCTAAATGGTCTTTACTGTCGTAATTACCGAATGCAACTGTGGTATATCAGTAGGAATTTGAATATCAAAAACCATAAACTTGATTGTTTGAAGGCTATTAAGGTATCAAAAGTTACAACCGCGGAACTTGGGACAAAGGTTAGGGCTTATCTTACTGCCTGACTCAGTTTATCAGACAGTATAGTAAAAGCCCAGTTATACTTTTCCAAATGTGTAAAGCACCATTCATAACCTAATAAACAGCACTGGTTGGCAAACCCAGCTTTTGAAGAATTCCACACCCACAGTAAATAACAAAACAAACATGTAGTATCTCAGTTCAGAACATAAGTTAAAAAACAATCTTTACCTCAAACAAGTTTGATGCTTCACTGCCATACTGACTAGAAATTATTTCTGATTGGTCGCTGTACCACTTGAGTCCACCCAGGAAGCTATCTGCATCAAGGTCACTGACATCCAACTCAGAGAGGTCAAGCTCAGGCAGGTCAGGGCAAAGGGGTTGGTCTTCACCAACCAAGGCAGCACACTGTAAGAGAGTAGAGAATGTTAAGCATGTATTTGTCAAGAGGTTTTCATCTTCATTCAGAGTTTTGTAAAAACAGAAGTGCTCAATTTTCTAATAGGCAAATCAGATCTACAGAAGTTACTCGATGAGTCTTTGGGTGTGATCAACAGGTTTTTACACGTATTTTGTTTTAAAATTACCTGAACAATAATATTTTACATAATCTCTAAATTGGGGTAACTTTAAATTAGATTAACTTTGAGGCAATATGGCAATAAGGGTGGTCTGCCATTTAAGAAATGACATGTTTCAAAAGACCACAGAGCTGTTGCCCAAGCCTTCTTTAAACACCATATGAAGGCACACATCTGTGAATAGTATTCAGGTGCTAAATATGAATTATTTGGATTATAAATTTTGGACAATGAAAAATACTGAATACAGTATTAAATCTCCATACAACACATAGTTTAGCATTGAAAATCTGAAACTGTACTTACACACTGAAACACTTTACACATTGAAACTACATAATTCTATCAATATTGTCTTTAGACACAGAATTTAACAATCTGTCCACAGGATCCAGCACCTCTCCAAAATCTGCATCTGTTTGTTTTCATGAGTGTGGCACAACCAACAACTCATTTTTGGGAACTGCTGAAATGCATGAGTTGATGTGATTGTCATGTTGCTTAAATTTATTTACAGCTGTGAATCTAACTCTACATTGTGTTAAAAGCCACTATAATAACCTACATGTGTTAAACATACAGAGACATTTTACCCTGTTACCTGTCTAGCTACACCCCAGCACCCTAGCAACTGTATAACATAATAAATAAGCCATCTTTCATGCTAAAACATGCTAGCATTATGCTAAATAATGCTTGCATCATGGTGGTATCATGCTAAATCATGTTAAATCACACTAGCGTCATACTAAGCCATGGTAACGTCATGTTATCTAATGGTCGCATCATGCTAAATTATAATACCATCATGCTAATACATGCTAGCATAGTGTTAAAACATGTTAACATCATTGAAATATTCTGGCCTGAGTTTTGCCATGGCAAGCACCACTCACATTTTCTTTAGATCTAGTTTGTTATGTACTACTGCTCTTAGTTAATTCATGTCCATTCATAAAAATGTAAAAATAATTAACAATACATAGAGCTAATGTTATGTCGCAATGTATACAATTTGAAACATGAGGAACTATTATAATGAACATTAACTCTGATTAAACGCAATACAAGCAATGCTAATTACAATTACATAGTCCCTGCGTCCCAATGCGTCCCAATACTATCCACCCTAAATAATATTCAAAAATAGAACTGGTATGTCCCAAATTGTAGTATGTTGAACTGACTATCCTTAAAGTATCCAGAGTGTCCACTATTTCTGGTGAAGATTCAAAGTGCAGATGCACGTAGACTCTAAAGGCTGATATTAGGCAAGCATGGAGGAGTTGTATTTTGATGTGTTTGATTGTTAACAGTCACAATGTCGTTTAGGCATCTGCTAAGCATAAATATGTCCCAGTACTGGCAAACTCTTTTGCTACACACTAAACTGTATATACTTTAACATAATAAAAACAGTACACACTTTTAAAGTACAGCTTGAGATTTGGGATGCAGTCCGTGTTTACAAAAAATGTATTTTTCACCCAGTAATTTTAAACGGGTCACTTTCAGTCACATTAAGTGAAATTATATATTTCTCACTGAAACTGGCATTAAACTCCAGATGCAATAATGCAATTTCAATCTCGAATATTACAGTGCAAATGTACATATTTTAGCATTATTAGATTTTTTTTGTTTTATAAAAAATGTCAGGAGCATAAGAATGACATGAAATAAGAGGGAGCTAATAACAGAAAACAAATTCCTTTTCATGCTTTTCTGAAACATAGTTTCGTGTTTGAGTGGTCCTGCTTCTTACTCTGCAGATTTGAAAAAGAAAAGGGAGCTGGTCAATGATGTTCCCAGCACAACACGCTGCAATTTCCACGTTTATTTACATAATGCATAGCCAAAACATACACAACACAGAGAACGTCATCAATTGATTTATTATATGAATGTATAGATATAATTATAGTGAATAGCTGTCGCAAATGGCCATCTCATAAACTCATAAAAGCATTTCTAGAGCTCTCTTTTAGTCCTGGGATGTTCTTACATTATGATTTTGTACAGTCGTTAATTGGACTTCAAGGCTGATTACATTCTTTATGCAAAGAGGTTTTTAGATGTTATTGTTAGACTATTGCCAGCTATTGTTGTTACCGGAAAGAGTTTTTCCCTGCGGTGGCCAATACGGAAGTCAAACACCTGAAAGTGTGAAAAGGTTAATCGGTTGCATCAGGTGCGGGGCGTCTGGTCGCCGAGAATATTCATGTTGTATTAATGTCAGTAAGTGTATTGTAAGTAATAAAGACAAAGTAGAAGCTAAAAACAGTGTGCAGAAGCGCATTGTGCGCACTGGTACATAGTTTTGACAGACGGCGGAGGGTGCTGTAGAGTGTTTTATGTGGGTAAACAGCAGCCTGCGTTGAGAAAAAGTGAAGTTATTTTTGTACAATTGTGGTAAATGTGCTTTCATTAGGAGGCGCTTTAAAAAAAATTGCCCCTGTAATACTCTGCTCTCAGTAAGTCAGACACAACTGTAATGGCACTGCGAGACTTCGCTCGGAGGCATAACGGGAAAGTTTTGGGCACATATGACCCACTGTGCCAGCAACAGAAGAGATTTCAACAAGACATGGCATGTCGCACTTCATCATCGGTATCTGATTCTATATATTTAGATCTGTTGATAACACAAATCATATCCGTCCTCTGTCACCGATTTATAAACGTCGAGAAAGCTGTGGAAATTGGTTACATCCAATGATAATAAAGCGGATCTGATAAACATAAATGCATTAACGTTTATGCGGTCTAAGCCAATGTCCCCTCTGCCATCCGCTCAACAAATACAGACAGGCTTAAATCTGAGAACGTGCAGTGTATACAATATATACTAACTAGTTGGGGGCACGTGGAACTGATACGATCGAATTAAGCCAAAAAGCAATTTGCCTATTACGCTTAGATGGATTTATGTTTTAAGACAAACACATTAAAATCAATATAACCATAGTGCAGCAATTGCAACCCCGACAGGTGCTATTTTTGAAAATAAACATAATGCGATTGTGCGAGTTCATCACGCATGAAGACGTTGCTTTATGAATAACTAATAGTAAGACTGCATCTGTAGCATCAGTTTACCAAAACAGTACACAGACTAAAACGAGACAGCACGCCAATATTTAAGAGATTAGATAGATAGACAGACAGAAAGACAGGCAGACATCATGAAAACTACACTGCGCTAACAGTGTCTATAGCCATATATTCGCGTAAAGAGCGGCGCAATTATCACGGCTGTAATACCACATTATGCACAGCATACATAAACTAACTAAAACTACCGTTACAATCGTATCTGTATTTTTTATGACTCCCTGACATAAAGAAAACAACCTTTTTGCAATGAGGGCTTGGTAAACAAAAAGTAAACGAGGTTGGCAGCAGCCCTTCTTCCCTGAACCTCGTTTAAATGTTTTCTCCTACGATGAGATGCTGCACATACTGTATCATACTCAACAAAAATACAGCACTCTGCATGCATACCGTGCATACAGCCCTCCGTAGACTGTATCTGGTAGAAAAGTTTCAATATACAACACCTGACATATTAGTAATTCCAGCACATCGGCTCTCACTGGAGCAGATACCTGTCTCATCGTCACCTGTGTTACAGCGAGGGAGCGCACTCCATCCGCCGGCATGTCAACAGAGTTCTCCAAGACAAAACGAGTAGACTGTCACTGTTCATCTCCGAGACAGCTTTAGAAAAGCACCCGCTACCATCAGACAAATCATTTCATATATCTTTCCTGCCAAAATACTAGACTTTCTAATAACCAGGTATATTCCCGTGCGTTCAGAGCTCCCGTTTCTTCCGCGCAGGTTACGGGATAGGGCGACTTCGCATAACGGGAACGAAACGAGTCTTGGACGCTCTCGGGCGCTTCATCTCTTGGCAAAATAATGCGCTCCAGCCCTGGAAAATAAGTTGCACATCAGTTCTCACCTCTAGTTCTCTCCACACCGAATCCTGATTACACCTGTCCCACGCCATCCAGCCCCTGAATGACGGAAAAATAAAAAGAAAATCACGTGCAAATGGGAAAATCCACTCGTTCCAGATCGCGTTCATACAGAGAAGCGCCCCTCACTGACAACGAACCGAGGGCACCTGTCTTACAACTGCTTTCCATCACATGACAAAGATATTAAAAGTAGGCAGAGGAGTGACTCCCCTTTGCTGTTACTCGCCAATGACGTACGGTGAAGGGGCGGAGTCTGGCACGCGCATAGTAAATCTTTCCCAACTATAGACGCGCTTGCTCCTTTTTACATGCCGCTATAGTAACGACGGACACAATGGCTGCCTCTAAAGGACACATTCTAAGGAAAGCATGAATGCACGACCGAATCCAATGTTTGCTTCCGAGATCACTTTATCTTATCGATTTCTGAAGGCAGCATTGATGTATCCTTCGTTTCACTGTATCTATCCTTCACTGCCTTTGATATCCCACAATACTGTGCATGTGTGCCCGCGGGGAAGGTTATTGGTCAAGCAGGGACGAGCTCGAATAAATAAATAAAATAAAAGATTTATATTTTTGTATAAGTTTAATTTTGTTATCATTTCTACTGAGAAATCAGTATTGTGTTTTTTTAATAGTTTATTTTTAAAAAAGTGCTCTGTTTATTATTGCTACTACTTGCGAAGCAAAGCTATTAACTATTATTATGAATTATTACTCTTGCACACTTCTTTTTCTGGTCAAAACATCGGTATGTGACTCTTCCTGCACCATTTGTTGTAGACCAATAAATGAGGGGTCAAATCGACATCTCGTGGACAGGTGTGCTCTGACTTTTATAAGCGATCCGTATATACAATGTTTTTTGGGCAGACGAAAAAATGGGGCAAACTTTACATTATCTGCATCAGAATGTCATAGAGACTTGGAGTTGGGCTCATGTAGTTGGGCTCATAACAAAAGATGACATTTCAACTTTATAGCTACACCCTAGCAACCAGTTACAGTACCCTGGCAACCACACCGTAGACTTCCATTAAAAAAAGGAGACTTGGGAATGGGCTCATCGCTCAGCTTAGCAAGCAACAACAAATGGTAACATTTTAACTTTATAGCTACACCCTAGCAACCACCATTGAATTTAATTACCATGGAAACTGTCCAGCCATACCCTAGCAACCATTTAGAGCTTCCTAGCAACATGAATTAGCTATTTCTCAGCAACAGAACATCACAGAGACATAGGAGTTGGCTCTTTTGATTCACATACATTTGTTGATTTGTTTTATCCTATTAACTATCTAGCTACCTAGCAACCATGTAATGAAGTGAATAAGCTCTATCTCAGCTTGACAACATTGTAGAGACATATGGGTGGGCTTATTTGACTCGGGCTGCGAGTGAGCTTTAGGTATTGTCCTGGCAACTTCTTGGCCACACCCTAGCAACCATTTAGATCATCCTAGCAACCTCATAACATCCTGGATCATGCTAAATCATGTTAAATCATGCTAACATCATGCTACATTATGCTAGCATTATGTTACATCATGCTAAAAATGCTAACATCATGTTAAATTGTGCTAGCATCATGCTAAAACATCTTAGCTTCTTGTTATGTTGAAACATGTTAACATTGTTGAAATATTCTGCCCTGAGTTTTGCTATACTATATAGAGTGTACTGTTTTTAACAATAAGTAGGTACTTAATCCAATTCAGTACAGTACAGGGGGAGATGACTCTCTCCCCCTCTCTGCCTGTCTGCTAGTGCCATTGTGGGAGGAAAGGGGGTAAACTGAGCACCGCTTAAATGATCTTATCAAAAGATAGCAAATCTTAATCTAAAAGATTTTTTTACTTGGAATTTTTGAGTAAAGTTACTTGGATAGATAACTTGATGTTTTTATTAATGACAGCATTGGGGTTTACAATGTATAGCATAGCTCAAGTGCAAGATAATAAGGCAGGATTTAAAAGGGAAATGAACCAAAATGGTGTGTAGAATAGATCAAAATAAGAGAATAGTATACTGTACTAAAATAGTAATGCTGTTTATAATCAAGTTTGGAAGTGATACATACAACATAGGTCAGAATATAGTCTGCAATAACACACAGATATGCTAGTATGTTTTTCTCTCTTGCGACAGCTTTCTCATTCTCCATATCAAATGTAATTATATTTGTGCTGTTTAAGAAAAGCTTTTAATCCTAATGACTCGTTAAGCTAAGTAAACAATTGCTGGAGGCCTCTTTATTAAACAAATCTGCTGCGGCAGATCTTTAAACATGGCGAACAGAAAATAATGTAAATAAAATGAGATACGATGCACAGATTGGTTATATGCAGTCAATATTTTGTGAGGACTGTAATGGTTCACAAAATGCTCTGATTCTATATAGTGCAGAGGCATTTACTTTGCTCCAATAAAACACTTCACAGTACAGTAAGTGTGTGTGTGAGAGAGAGATGGGGAGGTGTATGGTAAAATATGTGGTGAAATACTATGCTGCCTGTTATATATAGAGCTTGTCAATGTCATTGTGCATTGTATTGCATTGTGAGTAGTGTGACCCATGTTTTAGGGTATGCTCATCAGGATATTAGTACACAGCAACAGTACAAACAATAATGAAATATACATTTCATTATAGAGATTTTCATAGAGCCAAAATATTGTTTCTAGGACTTAAGTTTTTCTTGTCATGAGTGCATTTAAGGCAGTTAAATACAAAGCAATCGTTCACTGTGTTAACATGTTTTCAGCAGTTTAACACAAACTTGTTAAACCGTCTACTTCCAATACTACACAGTATACATCACAGCTGCCATGTTGTGAAGTCCCAGCATGCATTGCTGATATCACATTCTCATTGCCTATGGGCTAGACTCAGCTTCAAGCTTACTGAATGCTCCTCCACATGTAGTGTTGCTTTCCATTATAAACAATAAAAAGAGTGTTTCTTACCTGTGTGTTTATGCTTATGTTTATATGTAATAAAATAAAGTATTTAAAACCTTATGGATTCCGAGCCGAAAGGCTCCAGAAAACTGGAATAACTTCCAGTTATTACGTGATATGCGGGTTTCCAGAGCAAGGAGCAAAACACGTAATAATCCAGCAAAAGGTTTTTAATTGAGATATTCAAAACAACAGGGAACAACCAGGAAGAAGATACAGCACACCTAACAACACATGCCCATTAATTAACTACATCTACAAACTATAACTGAGACCAGACAAAGAACACTAGACAGAAGCCAACTTAAATAGGAAACTAATTACACAAATACAGGTGAAGGGAATTAACTAAACAGGCACAGGAAATCCAAATAAGGGCAAAAACATGGTGGAAACCAAAATGACAATACAAAGGGGTGAAACAGAGCTAAACATGGGGGAAACCAAATGAACAGTTCACGAGGGACGTAACACCAGTAGAGAAACATGGTGAACTTTTATGCTCCCTAATTTGGCAGCAGATTTTATGTGTAACATCATTCCTGATTTATAAAGATTGTAGTTCTAAATTAATTTAATTGTAACAAAAATTACCTGCCATGAAGATTTAATGAGAAACACTAGGTAGTAAAACTGGTAGTAAAACAAGCCCACCCCCAGCGCCGCCCATGTGTACAGTGTCAACAGTTAATGTGTATGAAACAGGCTTACTGTAATGCCACGCCCACAACCACCACGCCAGCAGAGGGAGCCCTCGCCAGAATACTAACGTTTGCTCCCTCCATTTCCTGTTTGCTCATTTCCTGTGCTATGGACTATTTAAGCAGTGAGCACATGTGTATTGCCAGTGGTTTTCTCTGTGTACCGAGCGTTTATATCCTGATTGTCTGCCTGTTGTTATCTTGCCTGTTTACCTGATATTGGATTATTGGATTTACGTTTTTGGATTTGTTTGCCTGATTGGATTGTTTATTCTGTGTATGGCTTGCTGCCTGCCCGCCGCCTGCCCTGACCATTGCCTGCTTATCGTCATTGTCTGCCTGCTGCCTGCCCCGAATATTGCCTGCTTTCACGTTGCTGATTTTGCCTGCTGTTTTGATTTGTTAATAAAGAACCTCTGCAAATGGATTCTGCAAGTGCGTCTGTGTCATCCACCTCACACTTACAGAAAACAAGAAGTTTGTAGATAATCATAACAAACTGCAGCTCGACCACTGGTGACCGCTCATTTTTTAGAGTTGAAAACCCACTTAAAAGCTGCTTCATCATATTTATTAATATCTATGACCAAAACAATACAAATAAATATGATGTATAAAAGAATAAAAATAATAATGCAAGATTGGGAGATATGATCAAATAGTGTTTTGTGCAGAATGCCATCCTAAATGTAGAGATTTCATGATATCATAATAATAAAAAAACTCATCAGTAGCTAAAGCTGACACTTAATGTCAATAAAGAGTATTCACAGAATTGTATGTTATATGAACAGTACAGTCTGTATAGTATGCATTTCAGGACAAACAGAGGAATCATGTGCTATATCTGAAGGTTCTTAAATGGTAGTGTAACCGGTCTTACTCGCACCCGCTCTGAGCAGGGCTCAAATAAGCATTTGGTACAGCATGAGAATCAGGCACTCTAAAAAGCAGGTCAAAGGTCATGATCTCTAGCGTCTGTTGCTTGAGCACCTTCTAAGATCCGTGAGTGAGGTTTACCCACCACACAGATTACTTACTTACTACTTACTAAACACAATGCTAATGCAACATAAGGATGAACTCTGATGCTGTATTCTTATCAATGATTTAGCTGGAGGGATAAAAATAGTTGGTATGAAGGACAGGAATGTGACTGTCTCTCTTAAAAATATGGCAAGATTTCCTTTCAAATAGATTTAAAATTGTTTTCCTTTATCTTATTGATAGATTAATGTTTCCAAGAAATATGAGATATTTCTTTCCAGCTCTCCAGTCTACTAACCTGTCCCAAACAGTTCATGGTGGTATTCAATGAATATCGGAATATTAAACAGTCATTTAAATAAATAATACAAACATAATGTTTTTTTCTTTAGTCCACTATGTTATTTCTTGTAAATAGATAGAAAACATAAAATGATGATCACTCTGCTAAACTGGTTAGACATATTTGAAAAAGACATGGGCCTGTTTCACACGGTGACGTGTACGAACCAGAAATAGGGAAACTTATTTTCAGATCAATGTACTAGCATTGTTCACAAATGCAGTTACACTTGTATGTTTCTGTTTAAAAATAAAAAATACTATATTTATTTCTTAGTGTTTACAAAGACAACATTCTTAAAAAGCATTAAATTTGGGACATAAGAAAATCAGAGGCGCATCAACTACAGTAAGTGCTTCAGAGGATAAAGTCAGTGTCCATTCAGAGCCGACCATATTTATCATTTTATAGTTTTTCAAATGAAGAAAATTTTTAAAGCGTTTAGTTTGGGCCATACGAAGAAAAGAGGGGTTTACTGTGCTAAGCACCTCACGGAGGAGGAAGTCTGTGTCTGGTTGTAAATACACTGCGGGCTGCCAGCACATGTCCGATGCTACATACTACATAACTTCTGAGTAGGATCTTATCCTCACATAAATCATTGATACGCATGTGTGGGTATGCCTGTTAATATTCACGATATAATCATTTTTTTAAAACTCCTGCTTGTGCTATAAATATACTACCTGCTTGCTTATGCTATTAGTATGCTGATTACAATCCAAAAGACAATTACTTTTTCTGTCGCTAATGTACATCTTCCACACATTGTGACACACGTAATTAAAAGAGCTATGAATATAACAGCCAGATTTAAATTCTACACGCAATTATTTATACATTCATTATTTTGTATTTTTATTATTAGAGGCCAAGCCCCTAAGGGACTATAGCCCCTATTGGAATTGTTAGTATTCTTTTTCCCCAGTGGGAGTCTATGGCAGCCCTATGAATCGTACGCAGGATAAAATGATTCAATTTGGATTTGGATTCCTTGGCTCATGTCAAATCTGATTTTGGTGGGAACTGTTTTCCTGCCATTTAAACGGTATGACATATCAGTACTAAATTCGGTAATGATCCTCTATGGCATGTCCTGAGAGTACATGAGATGTTTCAAGACAGCGCCGCCTAGCAATTATAAGTTATAAGAGATATAATTTTCTTCATGACATTATATTCCTTAGTTTATGCCAATTTTGTTGATATGTCAGTTGTCATTTTCCACCATTTTGATCATGAGTTATTTTAAAGCGTATGTAAACTTTTTGTTTTACTACTCCTACAAATTTTGACCAGTTTTGTCCAAAATCCAAATGACTAATGAGATTTTTGATATTAACTTCTTTTCCCTAGAAATACCTCTCCAGAGTTGAACATGTCTGTGTTTGTTCTCTTATGCTAGAGAGCATAGTTTGCTAATTGGTTAGCATGCTAACCAGTTATTATTTTTTTCAATGAGGCTACATTAGCAGCTAAGTTGCTTACCATCAACATCCTATCACATGAGTGGTGCAACTTGCAAAGCAGAGAGCCCAGAACCTTGTAGCATGTGGGTTCAAAACCAGTGTGGCGCGTAAAGTTGTGTAGTATATTTAGACAATTATGGCTATTTGCATATGTGGATAAAGTGATGTTCTAAACCATCTTAATCTTGGATTAGAAATGTTTTTTGTTGTTCATTCTGTGTTTGTTCTCATC